>JAUZSX010300765.1:0-13123 GCA_034780655.1 Idiosepius hallami | reverse complement strand
AATATATTGCTTTCTTCTCAATTTATCTCTTATTTTTTTACCTCTCTGTAAATCTTTAAGCATCCATCTTATTACAGCAAAGCATCAAATAGAGTCTCTCGAGTGAACACGGCTTTTCAGAACTCTATCAACACGAGAACGAAACTACAAAGAATAGAAGTATTTGATGTAGAACGCAGTACAAAATATAAAGGTTATCGAAAACAATTTTTCGGTCTTTTTTCTTTCTTTCTTCTTTTGATTAAAGGGACATTTTTGGAGATTGTTTTTTCTGTGTGGGGGGAGGGTTGTTTGTTTACTTCTGTTGTGTCATCTTAGGTCTAGGATTTTGGTCATTTAGTCCGGCAGTCGTATTTATGCAAAAGTTGTTATTAAGACACAAATTTTTGAGTAAGCATTGGGTTTTTTTCTTAATATTTATATATTTTTCCCTCTCTTCTATTTCTTTTTTTAATTCTTCTTTGTTTTTCTTTTCTTTTTATTTGTTTTTTTCTACTTCTTAGTTTTCTCTTCATGTTTTCATCCTTATTATTTTTCTTTTCATCTTCTTCTTCTTCTTCTTCGTTTTCTGCTTCTACTACTACTTCGTTTTCTTCTTCTTCTTCTTCTTCTTCTTCTTATACTTCTTAGTTTTCTTCTTCTTCTTATAAATCTTCGTTTTGTTTTTCTTCTTCTTTTTCTTAGTTTTGTTCTTCTTCTGCTTAGTTTTATTCTACTTCGTTTTCTTCTTCTTCGTTTTCTTTTCCTTCTTTTTTCTCCTACTGCTTCGTTTGCCTTATTCTTCTTCTTCTTTATTTTCTTCTATTTTTATTTTTATTTTCACTTTTGTTTTTTCCTCGTTATTTTCCTTCTCCCTTCTTAAATAAAGTAAAATGCCTCATAAGATTACCAAGCCCGAACTGATGGTACATCTATACCAGCAGAACTTTGTGATTTCCCGTGTTGTTGGCTTGTTCTATTCTTTTCTATTTTTGGCGCTTTCTGTTTTTTAAATTCATATTGTTATATACCAGGGAGCACCACAAGTGGCCTATTTCCAGCATGTCCCGCGCTATTCAAATCAAAGACTGCATGCTCCAAAATTTTCTTCTGCGTCTACTTAGCACACCCGCCACTAGCAGAGACTTATCGGTCTGCGAACGAGCTGTGTTGATACCCGGGGGAAATGTGACAATAAGTATCCTCTGGTCCTCCACTTGTCGCCAAGTACATCAGCTGATTTTTAATGCTTAATTGGCATTTAAGCTCTCAAGGACACTTATTACCACACGAAAACCACAAACCTTGCCAAGCACACTGAGACCCCGTCACTGGTCGTTTAATGTCGAAAGTTTTCCTGCATTAATGCGTAACAAACCTTTTGGAACAAAAGAGGTCGATAAATCGGCCCTGACAACATAAGGCAAAAAAAAAGACACAATATTTTGTCTTCAATATGTTCCTCCAATATAATGGCTCTCGGTTACTACTTGGTAATTTTGATTAACAGGAACCATCTTGGCCTGTTTTTCCTTTGCGATCAACGAAATTGTTTTCTTGCCATTTTAAAATCCGCCCTAAATATCTTTCCTTGATTGAAATAGATGTCAAATTATCGACTTAACTCTGCTTCAGTCGCTAGTCCCGTTCGCGTCTTTAGCGAAAGATTTACTTGGCATTTTTTATTTTTATTTTATTTTTATCTTTATTTTATTTTTATTTTATTTTTATTTTTATTTTTATTTTTATTTCATTTTTATTTTTATTTTATTTTTTTGGCGCTTTTGATTTCCTCTTTCTTTTGTTTTCTGTTTAAATTTTTCCAACTTTTTTTTGTTTCTTCGTTATTTTCTCTCGTTTTCGCACCTTTTGGGGGCCGATAATTATGGGCATTAACGTTAGCTTCGAGTGCCAGAACTCAAGGACAGGGATCAGCCAATGAAAGTGGGCTATTAACCGATTCAATTATTGGCAAACTGTTGATACGCATGATTTCCTTGGTTAAAAGTTTGACACAAAATAGAAAAAATAACAACTACAGTAATAATTGGCAAATAGGCTGAAACATAGGATAAAGCTAGAATCGTATTATACAAGTTCAAATCCCAGTCACAACCATTGCATTTACTTTTACCTGTCGTGGTCAATGGGGTTCGTTAACTCGGTAAAGTAACTCATCTAGTTGCAAGGATGGTATTGATTTAAAGGGTAGAGGGATGGTAAAAACTTGAATTCTGGAATCGTAATATACGGTATTGAATCACAGTCAAACCCATTATATTTACCCTTAGCTGCTTCGGGCAGATGGGGCTCATTAACTCGGAAGAGTAATTTCTCTATGTGAAGGGAAACACTGATTACAAAAGCCCGGTGATATAATGAGCACGTAAAATGGCATTGTGCTTAATTTGGGTTGGTGCTTGACCAAGTAAATATAAGTAATAATGTCGTTGATACCCATTCGTGTCCGAGTATTGGGTCTATCACTTACCCCTATATTTTGGGATGCCTATATTTTATTCTAATAATCATATTATTATTATTGTTATTATTATAAATAAAATGACTGCAAAATAGTAGAATTTGTTGTACAGATAGACCACAGGATCGAAACTCAAGAGATAGAAAAAAATTATATTTTTTATTAAAAAAATAGTGTACATTATTATATTCTTTAATGTAAAATGTTAAAAAATATGAATTTGGTATTTGTTTTGTTTTGTTTTCGATTTCGATTTCGTTGCGAAGCCCAACAAAAAGAAACTTTTTTTACCGCAAAAGCTAATAAACTGTCTAAACAAATTACCAGACATGTTTGCAATGAGATGTCAGTAAATACTTCTGTTTATGTATTATGTGGAATTATTTAGCCATTTGAATAAAGAACTGTAGTTTGGAAAATCTAAACTAGATGTGCATCTTCTTTGTTTGATTGGGGTTCGCTTTGTTTCAATAAGAACTGAACCTTTGGACCAGGGGAGTTAGTCAAAATGTGTTTCGACACACACACGCAAAACAGTGGATTTTAAATCTTTTAAACCCTAAGAGGCCGATATAACGGCCCTGGCAACATAAGGCGAAAGAAGACTCACCAATATTTTGGCTATAATATTTTCCTCTGATATAATGACTTCAGAGTATGATCTCATTAGAACAAATATGTCCCTCTAATATAACGACTTCAGAGTCAATATTATGACTGTAATATTTTTCTATAATATAACTATCTGCTCTTAGTGACTAGTTGGTAAATTATGATAACTTTGGGTCCAAAGGTTTAAATTGAGCTAAGCCTTTTCGATTTAAAATAGCCTACCAGTTAGCATAAAAGGTATATAATTTTATCCGTATTGGCTGAATCTTTTTCGTGATTTGGGCTAAAACAGAAGGCAAATATTCAAATATGGTTGCATGAAAAGCAGGAATAAAAAAAAAATAGTTGAATTGGACTTTACTGTTAAGAAAATGAAAAAAAAGAAAAAAGTAACCAAATTTGATACAAAAAATGTTTTTTCTTTTTTTTTAAATATTATTTAACAGATTTACATATTTTAAATCTTTAGAAAGTGAAAAAATTGCCAAGAATTCACTTAGAGCCATTATATAAGAGAAACATATTAAATCCAAAATATTGGCATGGCTTTTTTTGCCTTATAACATTGGGGCCGATATAACGGCTCTTTAGGACACAAACGTTTGATGTGATTTATCTATTATCATTAATTATTTAATTATTTTTCATTAGTATTATTATTTATTTATTTATATATTCATTTATATTTATAATTAATATTTATTTATCTATTTTTCATTATTATTATCATCATTATTATTATTATTATTTATTTATTTATTTTTCATTATTATTACTTTTTTATTTTTTATTAGAATTGTTATTTTTTATTTTATTTATTTTTTATTAGAATTGTTATTTTTTATTTTATTTATTTTTCATTATAATCATTATTATTTATTTTATTTATTTATTTTTCATTGTAATTATTACTATTTATTTTTCATTATTATTATTATTATTATTATTATTATTAAACAAGTTAGAGAAAATGTAATGTCGAGTACTCTCGATCAAATTTGGTTACAAAGTAATCACTGGAAAAAATATAATTGGAAATTTTACAATATTTTTTTAAAATATAAATTAACGGAAAACTTGAACAGAGAAAAAAACGAATATAAGCAAGAAGAAAGGTTTGTTCTAAGACATAATTAGAAACTATGGAATATTTGATAATTATAGCAAAAAAGAAACGAAAATATCTCTATATTTTTTTTTTCTCAGACGGAAACTACGCACTGTTCACTCTGCATGATACCTTTTGTTTTAATGAGCTCTTACGTAGAACATACTGGAAGAGAATTTACAGAATGACACTCCTAATGCACCGGAGTTGAAACTTTAATAAATTTCTTTTTGTTTTTGTTTTTTTAATTCCTTAAGACAAGGCTTGATAATTTTTACATCTATTTTTCTGACTGTTCTCCTAATTCTTATTATTGTTACCTTAATATTCCTTGAGTGATAAATCGTACATTTATTTTGCGAACTGATATCCTCGTCCTCATCATTGTTACCTTCACAATCCTTTGGATGAAGCTTGATAAGTTGTACAATTATGCTTCGGATTATTTTCCTCATTTCTATCATTGTTACCTTTACAATCCTTGGTATGAGGTTTGATAATTTGAACATCTTTATTTCGAACTGATATCCTAATTCTTATCATTGTTAACATCACAATCCTTGGGACGAGGCTTGATAATTTGTACAATTATTTTTCCAACTGATATTCTCATACTTATCATTGTTACCTTCACAATCCTTGGGATGAGGCTTAATAATTTGAACATCTATTTTTGAACTGATATCCTCATACTTATCATTGTTGCCTTCACAACTTTTTCGGACTATGAATCCTTTGGCCGCCCTGAGAACGACCAGAAGGTTCCTAAGTTAAATCACCTGAAGACGATAGAAGGGTTTATAGGCCGAAACTCTGTGATAATAACAATGATAAGGATGAGAAAAACAAGATCAAAAAATAAATGTACATGTATTTCCTTTGGACCCAAACTTATCAAAATTACCAAGGGGTCACCCAGAGCCGTTTCCATATTAGGGTCAAATATTGGTGTGTCTTCTTTTGCCTTATGTATTCAAGGCCGATATATCGGTCCTTTGGGTTTCAAAGTGTTAAGGGATTAAATTGAAGCATTATAGTTAATAAGTTAGGGTAAAGGATATCATAAAGATGATTTTAATTTTTTTTTAATTTACAATTATGGTTTTTTTTTTGTATTTAACATCATGTCAAACTTTTTAGATAATTTGATACCAAGAAAAAATATTTTTCATAATGATTTTGAGCACGTAATCTTTCTTTAAATAATACAATATGCACTATTTAGTTTATAGCTGGAAGGGAAATGGATATTCATAACTTTTTCCAAGATATTAGTCCATATGTGAACGAATTAGATTTAAAATCACGTGTGAGGATTCTGATATCCGATTCTGATATCCGACTGTCTTACCACTACGTGGACACCTAAGTGGACATCCCAATTATGGGGTCTTATCGAGATTTGTGAAGTGAACTTTTTACGAAAGTATATCTATAATTATAAAAGAAGTAGTTAATTCTATAGATCAGAGCCACGGGTTAGTATAAACTACAGAAACAAATAGCAATAAGGATCGGGACAATAGTCCAAAAATTGCTTGTAAAATATCCATTGAAATATAAAATAGTAATATATAAAATATTTCATCTTTATTTTCTGTCATAATATACATACATACATACACACACACACACACACACACACACATGGAATCACTCTCTGTCATAATTGTTGCAAAGTTCTTGAGATAAAAGCAAATATTTTTTTTACTTTTCGGAGTTGAGGTTGATTCAAAGAATATTGAGACAATTTCAAAGTCTAAGTATTTAAAATTCTAAATTCGGAAATTATAGTAACAGCACGCATTCACCTTTGTCATTTAAAAGTATCATTTTCTATAAAATGTCCCTTGCCTCTTAATGCATAAACAATTTTCTGACTATTTTCAGAAAGAAAATTCAATATTGTCAGGCATGAAATTCCAATTTTAATCAAATAATAATTTTGTTTCTTTCAAATACAGAGTGAACCAAAAGCAAGTGTACTGTCATTAAACGTTATTATTACAATCTTCTTTATATAAACATTTATAATTCTTTTTAATAGCCGGTTGTAAACAAGGACAGTTTAAATTTTAGTTTTATTTGAATATCAGATTACTAAATCATCATCATATCGTGCCGCTCCATCTCGAGAGGAAGCGGTGGTTATTGTTGCATTCCTCAAGTCCACTGCGTCCCGAACGAAGCCCCACCTCTTGAGATTGTCGCTCGTTTTCGCCACCTTGGCCCGAGCACGGTTAAGTATCACCCATTCCCTGCGGGGAAGGTCAGAACCAGCCGGTAACTCCTCCGAGGGCTTGGGCAAAGCATTATTGTCCTTTTTTGTAATGGACTCGTTCCATCGTCGGTAGCGAAAAGAGGCTACCGAAGAGTGTCCCAGCCTTGTGACTGAGATGAAGCTCTTGCGGGATTTCTGGCGTTGGGGAGCCCCCTCATGTCCATACAAAAAATACGTTTTAATGCAAGATTTTAGAAAATTTAGAACATTTAAGAAAAACTAATGTAGCGATATAAGCATCGCATTGTTGGTCGCTGTCGTCAATATTCGGATGTTCCCGCTATTGACGTCACATCGACTATAAAAACAAAAATAGCCACGTAGATTTTAGAGAGCGGGCAAGAAAGCGAGGGTTGTCCTCTTGGCTAAATAAATCGTTAACTGAAAATGTCCGTCTTCGTGTTGTAAATCATTTTTATTATAGCTCAACACCTTGGAGAACACAGAGATTAACAGCAGGGAGAGCGCCCCTCTCCTGAAAACTCTAGAAGGACCCTGAAAGACGAACATCTAAATTTGTAAGTAGCCCTTTTCAGATTTCCATTTCTTGGCTGGCAGGTCGAATAATTATTAATACTATTCGGGCGGGCCAGCCACTGAGAAAGTTTGCTGGTATTTGAATGCCTTGAACTTTGAATGAGGTGGACGAGCACCAATAGGCGTAAATTAATCGAATTCTTTCCAGTATTTTAATAGTGTCGACACGAGTGTAAGAAGCCAGCAATATAAAAAGACGGCTCTCACCCTCAGGTGAACAACATCTAATCCGTACCAATATTCTACTATTTTTTTTTTTATTGAATAACAACTTTGTTTTGTGATCCGAAGGTTCTTAAATAATAAATGTGTTTGATTAAACGCTAAAAATATACACATTATTTTTTGGGTAAAAATAATTATACGTAAGATCACGTGAATTGCTAAAAATCTGAAGAATCGATATAACGGTCCCAGCGACTTAAGGCAAAAGAAAACACACACACACAACGATATTTCAACCATTAACTTTGGACCCTGACTTAGCAATATTACCAAGTAGTCACTCATAGACGTTCTATTGAAGAACCATTTTAGGTTCGAAATGTCGGTGTGTATTTTTTGCCTTTGGTCACTATGACCGATATGTCAGCCCTCTAGGGTAGAAAGGGTTAAACAGTACCACTAAGAATAGTTTTTGAGTTTAAATTTTTTTTTCTTTATTCTCAATAGTATATAATTTTCTATTAGAATAGTTCAAGGGAAGCACACAGTTAATGTTTTAAAGTTTAATGTTATTCAAAACTTTTTAACTTATATAATATTTTTATTGGTTTAGGAGTTCGGTTATGGATCTTTAAAAAAAGTCGTGGAGGCGTGTAAATAGAACGAGTGCACGAAAGTATTGAATTTTAAAACCAATAAAAAAAGAGCAGTAACAAATTTCAATTTATGCATTCATTGTCTTTCGTACAATTAAATTGATTTCCTTTGGAAATACTGAAAATAACTCGATTAATTTACACCTATCGGTGCTCGTCCACCTCATTGAAAGTTTCGGGCCTTGAAATAACAGCAAACTTTCTCAGTGGTTGACCCGCCTGAATAGTATTAAACATTCGGCCCGTGCATGAAGAGAGAAAAGTGCTGCCATCCATAAACATTATTTTATCAAGAAAACGCTGAATATTAAATCGTGCATATTGTGTTAAGGGTGTATGAACCTCTTTTTGGGGTCAACAACCAACTAGCAAGGTGTAGCCAAATGGAGTGGGGCCCCACTAACGCACTTAAGATAATCATAGATTTCTTTTGTGGCAGCCCCTGAACCTGTTCTCTCTCTCTCTCTCTTAATCTTTTAGACCCTAAAAGGCTGATATATCGGCCTTAAAGACATAAGGCAAAAAAACACATTCCTCTTTTATAATAAGTCTGAGTGACAACTTGGTAATTTTTGTAGGTTAGTCCCCAAAGGAGTAAAAACAGCATATTATCACAGCCCTACTAATAAGTGAAGAATTAAAATAAATCGCAAAATAGTTAAGTCTGTAACAAGAATAATCTTAAATGAAAGTATATTATCACAGCCCTATTAATAAGTAAAGAATCAAAAGAAATGGTAAAATCACAAAATAGTCAAGTCTGTGCAAGAATAATCTTTAAACCCTTGAACCCCAAGTTATCGAAATTGCCAAGTAGTCACTCAGAATCTTTATATTAGAGGAACATATAGAAGCCAAAATGTTGGGGTGTTTTTTGCCTTATGTTTTCTAGGCCGATATATCGGACTTTTAGGGTTTAAAGGGTTAATAAAAGCAAATTTTTACAGCTCTTGTGATGAGACATCGTAGTAGATGTAGCTTTCCGAACAAAGCAAGTGTTGTCTTTTTTTTTTTTTCTAGCCATGAAATCTGATTGGCTCTCAGAAGGGAGGGCCAAAGCGAACATAGACTTGCAATGTTTTATATTGACTTTCCCAATTCGGCGACTAATATACACTTAGGTCCATACTTTGCGCAAACGTGATTGCTTCCAGATTTTTCCCGAGGGAGAAATATTGACTTGCATGATAAACAGGTCAGCCCCACACAAAAAAAAAAAATCAGTTATCATTACACAGGATTCAATGACTGGTGTTTGGATAGGCCATTCGTTTGATTTGGACTGTGGCTGAGAACAGCAGATCGATTCGACCAAACACGGTATTAGGCGCTGAAATGTTTCCATTAATTTGCCAAAAATAAACTCGATTTGTGCACAACAGGGTTTACACTGAAATTTCCACATGTTGGTTTTCGGCAGTACAAGAGCGCTTGACATACAGTCGTCTGTAAATAGAGCCATAACATGAGGAACAGCTAAATTAATATAGTTTACTTGCTCTGGTGGGGAGGTCGACTTGGAGCAGTGGATAGGCAGTCAGACTTTGGAATCGTAAAACGTGAGTTCCAATACATGTCGTTCCAACTACGTTCACACATATGGACTAATTCCTTTGGGAAAAGTATGAATCCCCCCAAATCCCCCCAGCTATGGATTAAATAGTATGAATTGTGCTATTAAAAAAAACAAAGTGTGTGCAAAATAACGTTTATAAAATCATACTTGTTTTCGGCATCGGGATTAACACTTTGAACCCCAAAGGGCTGATATATCGGCCCTGGTGACCTAAGGCAAAAACACTGGTACCGATGTATCGGTACTATTATGGTCTACCAACAGACCGGTTCTTATTGACTAGTTGGAAAGGATTAAAAGACCTAAAAGGTTGATATGCAGTTACACAAAAAGAATGAACGAATTTGCTTAGATTTTTTTAGGATTTCTTATTGTACTAGACTACCTGTGACCCGTCGGGTCTTTGAAAATAGGCTTTATAAAGTATGTCGTATTATGGCGTTTCTATCTATTTAGGTCATTTAATGCCGACAACTATCTTTTTTGATAAACGTTTCTGTCCATGCGTTGTTTTTTTTTTAATAGTACAATTTAAGCTGGAGGGAATATAAGGATTCATATCTTTCCCACTAGTATTACTGCAAATGTGAACAGTTATAAAGTAGGCATGTAGATTATTCGGTTGCTAATAAAAAAGACATAACGTTCTTAATCTATATCAAAGTTAAATATAACAAAGATTGGTAGACAGAATTGCCATTTAGGGGCAAACGTACTCTCCAACCCAATAGCGACTAAAAAGCACCGAAAGTTCCACTGTTATGTCATAAAAATATATTTGTCAAAAAACTTTTTCATTAATAAACAATATATTTTAGGAAATTAACCTTAATTCTCATAGTTTTACCACATGGTCACATCATTGTAAATTCTAAAAAACAAATGGCAACTTCTTTAGTAACCCTTTGAACCCCCACTTATAAAAATTACCAATTAGAGTTTTTGGGGGTTAGGTTAAGATTAGGGGTGTTTTTTTTTTAACTTAATGAATATTAAGATATTTAATTGCACCTCCCAAACAGTTATCAGATTCTTTTTCAGCACACCAAAATTTACAAGAAAATTGTTTATTTTATACAGTATTCCCTAAATAAAAAAAAAGCTGATGGATAAAAAAGAATAAAAATAAAATCAAATTAGAATTAGAATAAGTGGACTTTAATCCCCAAAATATCTAACCTTCGGCCCTGATGACTTAGTAAAAAAAAAAAAAATTACACCGCCAATATTTCGGCCGTCCATGGTCATCTAATAGAACGGCTCTGATTGGTTAATTTTGCTAACTTATGTTTCGTCTTTTAAAAAAAAAAAAAAAATAGTTATTGCTTTGTTTCGTCAGACTCCAAAGGTGAGCTTAATACTTTGGACCCTAACTTGTCAAAATTACCAAGTAGTCACCCAGATCCTTTATATTAGTGTAACATATTGGGGTCAAAATATCGGTGTATCTTCTTCTGCCTTGTGTTATCAGGGCCGATATAACGGTCATTTAGGTTTCAAGGGGTAATAGTTTTCTTTTATTTTTATAATTCTTTCGTTTAATTTCTTCTTCTATTTGGAAATTTCTTTTTGTCAATTAATCAATATTCTCTCATTTTATCTGTTTTCTTTCTTTCTTTTTTGTACTCCATTTTCTAAATATCTGACTATGTCCATTTTTTTCCTTTCCTCTGGGGGGGAGGGTACGCTTTCTTACGTTTCTTTTTTTATCATTTTTTTTTTGATTGTTTGATTATTTCTTTAATTTTTTTTAAACTATCGCTTGTTATATTTTAAAAAAAAAGATTATTTACAGTTTTTGTTCTTTTTGTCTTCTGATTCTATTTTGTCCTACAGACATTTTGAATATTTTTTGTGATATTTTTTTTTTCTAATCCTAGTCTGTAAATATTTTTTTCCGTCTAACTCTGACATCAATATTTTTTTTAATCGGTAAATTTGTTCTAATAGTTTATTTTCTATTTCTTTTTTTTTGTTCCATCATTTGACATCAGCATTAAACCTTTCGATCCTGATGTTGCAAAATTTTTAACTAGTCACCCAGAGCCGTTCCATTAAAAGACCACCGAGAAATAAAATATCGGCGGTTCCGTCTTTTGATCCAAGTTACTAGGGCCAATATATCGGCTATCGAGGATTGAAAGGATTGCTAGTTGGCTGTTAACTTTAATCTGTCAGAATTAAAAGTTTGTCCTGAAAAGTATAGAAAAATATGGGGTAAAAACTATTTCAATAAAGTGAATGTAAGTAACCCTTTTCCAATATCAACATAAGACCGATATACCGTTGAAGAAAAAATATGCAAACAAATTATCAGCATATTCGTACAAATGAATAAAATAAACAGATAAAAGTTAATATTCCAAGGTATTACTTTAGTATAATTTTTTGAAAAATTATCACTTTGGTGATATTATGACAATGAGGTATTTACAATTTAGACGCTAATTGGTCGATATATCGAAGAAGATACACCAATATTTTGTCCCAAATATATTCTTCTAATAAAACAACTCTGAGTAACTACTTGGTAATTTTGATAAATCGGGGTCCAAACAGTTGTAAACTCTAATTATAATTAAACTGGTTAGTTTATTAACAGGAAAATTGCTTTGAAGCCAATGGCTTAATCCTCAGAATCCTGACTTCGCAAAATGACAAACTATGCACTCGGATGCGTTCTATTCGACAACTATATTAGGGAGAATCTGGGGGTTTTTGCCTTTGGTCACCAAGGCCGATTTATCGGCTTTTTATGTTTGAAAGGGTTGAATCTTTGAATCCTGACTTAACAAAATTACCAACTAGTCACTCAGAGCCGTTCTATAAGAGGACCATATCATGGAACATGTTTTGTTCGGTGACGTTTACCCTTTTCATTGTATTTATTCTTGTTTGTTTATTTTATGGTTCACTGCGACTTTTCCTCTCTCATTTCTCTCTTCTTTACTTCACCTTATTTCTTTGCTACAATTTCAACGCGAGCTTCGCGTTCTCTTTCTTATTTAACTAACAATTGACACACGCTTTCTTTAACTGACTTTAAAGATAAGATATGCCTTATCGATAATTTACATAATGCCTCTTCTCTCGCTCATACTTTATTCAGGAACCTCATTCTCAACTAAAAAAATAAATTAAAAAATGTCTCATATAACAACTATAGGATATTTTTCTTTGTGTATGTGTGTGTTTGTGTGTGCGTGTGCGTGTGTGTGTGCGAGTGTGTGAGTGAGTGTGTGTGTGTGTGTGTGTGTGTGAGTGTGTGAGTGTGTGTGTGAGTGAGTGAGTGAGTGTGTGGATGTGACTAAACTGATTGTACTGATTGATGGGGCGGCACAGACCATACTAAGGCCAAAATATCATTCTGTCTTATTTTGCTTTAGGTTTGAATCGTTAATTATTTTTCTCTTTTTCAAATAAAAAAACTTTGGGGGGGAGAGGTGTTGTAGATTTATAACTTTCGAATATTCTAAATTCTTAATTTCATACCATCTAACTTTAACTTTTTAAGTCATTAAGAATGAAATGTGCGATTTTATTAATAACTTTTTTTAGACTTTTAAACTTTCATATTTCTTATTATAGTTATTTTTATTTTTATTTTTGAGATGAGGCATCGAAATTTTTAGGTATTAATTTTATTATTGGGACTTTTGTCCTCATCTTAGTAGGTATTTATGATGTTACTACACTACGTTTCGGCCTAGTGTCCCTCAGGCCTTCT
>JAUZSX010300754.1:0-13123 GCA_034780655.1 Idiosepius hallami | reverse complement strand
TATATATATATTGCTGTAAAGAGTATGATAAAAGCATGTATTATAATTTGTTTTCCAGAAAGATTTGGCTGATGGAAAATTGGGGAATAGTTTGCCTTTGTTGACCATGGGAATTGTTTGCATGATTGCAGCCTTTTCGTACTTCCTTCTTCCGGAAACAAACAATAAACCAATGACTGATACTTTTGAAGATCTTCACAAAAAGAACAAAGAAAGGTAATCCAGCAGTTTAGCGTCATTCAAAAGAGTTCAATTATTTTTCCTTGAAAAAAAAATGTACATGGAAAGAAGCCTTCAAGGATATAAGTAAATATTGCGTGTTCCTTAGGCACTTTGAGTGTTTAAAAAAAATGGAATGAAAATATTGAATTTCGTTTCACCAAGAATATCATTAAGATCTTATTTTGATTGTAAATAATTTTCATCTCTTTTCAATTCACAGAAAATTGTGGTAAAATGTAGGAACAAAGCAATTCAGTGTTATCTCGTTTTTAATAACATTTACTGACTTAGGTATACACTAATTGTTGGGGTGAAAAAGTGACTGCAAACAAACACATATAGAAACATAGGCTTATGAGGATCCTATTTGATTTAATTTATTTTTGTTTTAATTTTTTTGCTATCCACGCTTCTGTTCCGTTGGCAAAGAGAAGAGGATTCTAGAAAATATAATAAAACAAGCTTGATTCAAGGGAGACAACTCGATGTTTTACACCAGCAGAACTGTCTGTCGCCAAGGTGGATCAAATAGAACAAATTTGTTGTCTGCATTTTTTTAGTTGATTTAAAACGAATCTGATGCGCTGAATCCAAAAATTACACTAGTTTTGCGCAATCAGGTCACATCTTTGAGCTGTGAACACATGTGTTTTTCATTTTTTTTTTTAGTTTTTCGCCAATTACAGTAAATGATTTTAAGTTGCCTACGTTTTAACTTGAAATTCTATCACTTCACATTTTTTTTATACTCTACCTGCTACGACGTAAACTTTTGGTACTTACAGCTTTGTCAAAATGTGACTCATAACCGACCAAATATAATCATTTACTTCAACCAAAAACTTTTGAAAATTGTTTTAAACTATAGAATAGCTATAAAAAGAAGATAATAGTTAATTTTCACCCTTTCAATATCTAAGACAATATGATCCATACAATGCAGTTTGATAAATGAGGGTATGTATGCATGCTCTGTGCCCTATCAAATATTTTAAACATTATTTTTATATAAACACAAGAAAGAATTTGATGAAATAACTCATAAAGTGAATCTTGAATAATATTTATTAGAGTAACTCTTGAACCGTCATGAAAAAGTTTTCTTTATTCCCTTTTGTGTCTCATCTAACCTTCTACCCCGTCATTTAATTTTCTAGAGGAATACATGAATATTAACAAATTCGATATTTTGCATAAATTTTTGGTTTAATACGGTAGAGATAGATATCAATCTGCATTTTCTTGCATCCACAATTAGAAGAGCCAATAAAAGCCTGAGGCCATAAAACAGCGACCAATTAAGTTGAAGGAAAGAAAGCAGTGAAACTCGTGCTTTGTTCGAAGATTAAAAACCCAATTGTTAATCAAAATGAACACAGATCTTAAATGTGAATTTTTCAAACGAATCCAAACGTTGCTTGAAATTGTGCTTTTGGTTTTCAAAAAGACAACGTTTAATGGAGCATAAAAAGAGATAAAGGCTTTTCTTTTTTTTATCACCTAAGTATAAAGATACGCTTCATGAATTGAAAATTTAATCATCATATTTTTACATTAAGCCTTTAAGCAATACAAACATTAAAGTTCATAAATTTAGGACAAAGATAATAATTAATATATAAACCGGATTTGGTGTGTCAAGATACGTTTGCTCATGTATGAAAACTATTCTACCGTGAGTGCTTCAAAAGATTGCTATAAAGTATAATTTAAAAAAGAATCCCCCGCTCCAGATCATACCCACAACGAATTTTGATGAAATGATAGTTGTCATTAACTTAGGACAACCTTTATTGCACTGTACGTGGTTTGTTCAATAACTGATGAGAAAATGTCGCATGAGATATTAAGTATGATTTGATCAAACTGCTACTTCATGGTAAAGTACATATACATATAGTCTACAAAATGTCTTGCTGATAACTTACTTTTGAGCGCAGCGGTGTTCATTTTAGGACCAGATTGATCAGGTTTGCTGATCTGTAACAAGATGAATGGAAATAAAGAATAATGTTGCGCCATAGAAATTTTGTGTTTAACTTCAGAAAACCAAACAAGTAACTTCTGGAATGTTAAAGGAGGTCTATGGGGGTAAACAGATGAGTCAATCAAGTTTCTATTGGTGGTTTTACTGATTGTCTTAAGGAAATGAACAAGTTAAGGATGAACCCAGATCTGTAGCACAGAACAGTGCATGCCAGAAGGAAAACATTAAGTGTGAAGATTAACTTTGACCTTCCAATATAACGCTGCCAAGACGACAGTATTAAGGGTTAACAAATATATTAACAAATACAAATACATATACATAATTGGTGGCAGATGGTCTGGCAGCATAGCGGCTCCTTGCAGCTATGCTGAAACCCTTTCTCTCTCTCCGGGTGACGAGAGAGATTACATTTATAGTGATTGGAAGAGTTCATTCTGAGGTGTGCTTCACCCCACAACAAAACAGCAATCAGTTTCATAACAACCTTAGCATTTGAAAAGAATATTGCAGCGCTATTCATTTTGAAATAAACGAGTAAATCAAAGCTCACAGTGACTTTTTGAACACATGATACTAGTTAATGTTTATTTCTTTTTTTTTTTGTACTTTCACTTTTACCAGGAAAAAGACTCCTTCTAACTCAGAAGCTGAAACACCTTTGAACGTGGCCTGAAATATTCCCTTCAAATAATTATAATTAGTCCGGGTCGGAAGTCCCAAGAACTTATATTCGAATATTGCAACAAAATTACAGATTTGTTTAAAAAAAAACAAAAAAAACAAAAAAAAAAACAAACAAAAAAAACCTTCATAATTCCAATTTAAAAAATGCATTTACTCTGTATAATAAAATCATTTTGAAAAATAAATGTCGAAAATTAAATTTTCTTGTTCACTTATTTCAAATCCTTGTCAAACTCATTTCATTCATTTTCCGCTGCCTCGGAGAGATAAGGCTCGTTAACTTGAGTACATCTAGGTGCAAGGATAATAAAAATTCCAAAAACCTAGGTGGATGAGACTCATCAACTCAATGAGAGTAACTTATCTCAGTGAAAGGCAACACCGATTAAAAAAAAAACAGGAATATAATGGGTACGTAAATCTGGCCTTGTGTCTAACTTGAGCCTGTGCTCGACAAAGTAGATATATCTAGTTGTTTATCTTTATAGTTAGAGTGCTCGATATTAGTGATAGAGCATGTATATTTGGTAAGCATAGACTCGGGGTCAACGGCCTTTCGATGACTGTTAGCGGTCTACTGCGCAGGCGAGAAACTGACAGTCACCGAAGGCCGTTGACCCTGTGTCTACGCTTTCCTAATATATATATCATATATACATATCTTATATATACATATATATATATTAAATATACATACAGAAATACATACATGCAATGCATTAAAAGAACTGTATACATACGATCTTCATAGTCTATGGTGCAAGAATGCCGTCGAATTTTGATACTGCAGCGAAAAAACCAACCGATGCATTTCAAATACAGGTAGGATATACAGGTGTAAAGAAAAATAATAGAACTGATGCTCGATACACATAATTTGCAGAATGTCATCAAAAGCCTGTAATGGTCCAAAGTAAATCTGAAATAAAAAAATAAAATCCATGATCAGTTTTGAAATTTAAATCGACAGGACGCGAAATGTGGGCTTTCACCGTTAATCCAGATGCAATGAATTAATTGGATGCAAACGATATTTGATAAAAAAAAATACAAGAGTCGTTCCAAAAAGTAATGCCTCCTATTTTTAAAAGTTATTTTTTATAAGTTAAAGAGATATGAAGATACTAGCGACATTTTGTGCCCCAGAATTTATTTTTCTACTTAGTCTCCACCATTTCTAATGCAATTTTGCCATCGATAAACGAAAGGTGGTCTATTTTTGTGTCTGGAGCGCATTTTGTCATTCACACCTATGTCGCCACTCTTAAATCTACAAATCCATCTCGTAACGGTGCTGATATCAACTGCACCGACTTCGTAAATTCTCAACAGGCATCTGTAGATGTTGTTCGGTTCAATTTAATCTCCAAAGAGAAATTCAATGGGGCATTGCTTCTTATGACGCACATCCATGGCAGGATTTGCCTTCTTAGAGTCTCACATCACCAATATGTGCTACAGAGAGATGAAATTTTCAGGTCTTAAATGCATCAATTCAGTCATTATAACACTACAATTTGCAATCCACTATGATCCATTTGAGAGGAATGAAAAATAGGAGTCATTACTTTTATCATCATATCAGACAAGATTCACCACTATAATAGCTGCAAAAGGTAAATAGGTAATTCCATTCTAAGAAATAATGAAAGATTAAATATGACCATTAAGATAATGACTAGAATTCAAAACCTGTAAATAGTGTAAATGGATCAGCTGTGTTTCAGAAATATCAAGAAAATAAATATGGCAACTAAGAAAGGTCAATAGACCAAAACTTGTAAATAATGTAAATGTAAATGTATGCCAACCCTAAGCAAAACTGAGTGAAAGAAAAGCGTGTCTCTCCACATGATAACAGTTCAATGAAAATAAATAAAAACATTATTTTATTTCTTCCAAATTTTGTGTTTCGAGTCTAATTTTCTTTGCTAATTAATTGATTTTATTGTATTAAAATAACGTGCAATATTTTTTCGTCCTATTGTAGATTAATAATCCCGTTAAAGATATACAGTCATAGCGGATGAGTCGATCAAGATAAAATCTTCAGTAAAGATTTTCTTTATGATAACGACTTAAAAATCTTCCCAAACGAACAAGAAACCAATGAGTGAAATTATGTAACACAAAAAAATATTTATCCTTTAGTTATTATGAAACAGAGCGTTAAGAAATTACAGACGATCGCAAAAGTCAGAGAAGCTTGTCAGTCTTGTATTTAAAATCACCCAACTGTTACCTTCTGATGTGAACATATAGGGAAAGAATGCAAGCATACTGCTTATGCCACCCACCATTAAAAAGAAGAGGGACACTTTTCTTCTTCCAAATCAACCCACAAGAAAAGCAGCGAGAAAAATTGCTCGTATTTTGATGACGGAATTCACACAAAAAATTACCATAAACGTCTCCATCCAGAAGTGCAATATTCAATGAAAGTCCATAATAAACTGACAAGACGGTCGACCTGGAAAAGAAAATACAAGCAATAATTATTATCTTTTATGCTTCAACATTTTTTCAAATCATAGAAAAACTTCATTGATTTGACAAAAAAGAATGCAATCCTCTATCTTAAATAAATCAACTGAAATAGGTTGTTAGAAAAAATTGTATTCTAAAAAATCAAATAAAAAACCCACTTTAACACTTTGAACCCTAAAGGGCCGATATATCGACCCTAGTTAATAGACACATTTAGTCTTAATATAGTTTTATAATAGAACGGCTCTGATTGACAAGTTGGCAATTTTGCCAAGTCAGGGTCCACAGATGCAAGTAGAAATCAAATCAAATGTGTTTTTACCATGTCAATTAATTGTTTGATTTAACTTTATATTATCTATTAGCAAGGAGTTATTTGAAAAATATATCAATACTTCTTCATTCCACACCATACGCAAAAAAAACTCCCCAAATCAAACAGAAAATGCAGTTTTATGCTTTGGGCCCCAAAGAGCCGATATATCGGCCCTGATGACTTAATCCAAAAGAAGATACACCGATGTTTTGACCTTCATATGGTCCTCTAATAAAACGTCTCTAATTGAGCCAACTTTGCTACGTAATGTTCAATGAATGAAATTAAAATAAATTGATTAGTAGTTTTTTTTAAAACCATTTTGTTTTTTTCTAACTTTATTTCATCTTTAAGTAAAGAATTATTAAAAACCAACAAAAACCAAAACTAAACAAGAAAAGAAAAAAAATTCTGTTTTTTTGAAAATCATAACGAATGTTCTTTTCAATAAACAGCATTTAGTCAAAAAATTTATCCATATTTTGAGGCCTTTGTCAAAATCGTTTTGTCTCGATTTTTCTTCTGGTTGATAAACGAAGTTTTTATTATTCATTTTTGCTATTTTATTTAGAATTTCTTCGGTTTGCTTTTCTTTCTTAAAGTTCATCAGCCTACATAGCGACCCAGGCATCAATCTCGATCAAACGAAAGAATGAAAATATTCAGGGAGATTTTATCAAGTTCGGTGACAAGCAACAATAGATCTTTTTATTACAATAAACCGGTACTTATGAAATTAAAAAAGAGAAAAAATTGTTCACTATTTAAATCATAACTGGAGAGAATGAGGGGATTCATACCTCTCTCAAGGCTATTATACTAATTGTGAACGCAAATGGAACGATTTGGATTCGAACACGCGTATTAGGGTTCAAAAGTCCTACTACTTACCCACTAGGCCAAGTGGATATCTTCAATTGGCATTTGATGCAACTTTAAATGAGATGTTTCGGGAAAGATGTAAAGAGAGGCAATTACTTATTATTAGGTTATTTGGACAATAGTAAAAAATGTGTAAATAATGTAAATGCTTAAGTTCTGTTTAAGAAATGTAAAAAAAAAATGAATATGACAATCAAGTTCAGCCAAAAAAATGCTATTCTGAAATCCATCAGTTGGTTATATTTAATGCAACAATATTGTCTATAAAAGATCATACATATATACAAGGTGAGCCAAAAGTAGGTATACACTTATAAAAAGTCAAAAGTCCAAAATGATTATTTTTAAAATTTCGATTACGGTAAAATAATCTTAGACAGAAACTGTTAAATGTTTTAACTGCTCAAAATGTCCTCCGCCAACATTGCAACATTTTTCACTGCTTGTAAACTAAAAACCATTTATAAAGCATATAAAAGGGTTTATATAAAGAAGCACAAAAAAGTTGATTCACTGTATAAAGTAAACCCTTGTAGTTCACCTACCTTATAACATGGAATTCTTCCACCTCACAACACTGGTAGTTACTCTACCTGCTAAGACGTACACTTTAGATACTTTACCTGCTATGGCGTTATAACTTTCTTTAACAATAAAGTATTATTATTAAATAACTTTTGAAAAATGTTTTAACCATAGTATAGCCAAAAAACGAAGATAATAATTAATTTTTCCCCCAATATCTAAGCAATACTGTCAACACACTACAGTTTGTTAACTGAGGGCAGGAGTGCATGTTTTGTGATCAATCAAAGATTTTTAACGCTATTTTTTTAATTGCATTCTATTTTTGTTTTTGAGACGAGGCTTCATAATCTGGGTATTTCGAACTTTTGTTTGGTGGTTTTTTAGGATATTTTTCTCACTATGTTTCGGCCAATTTCACCTCTCTTCGGACTATTGTCCTCATCGTTATTTTTATTTGTTGTACAATGAAAATTACTTATAAAATTGTTCATAGCCCATTTCAAGGATTTTGAAAAAAAAGTGTATATGATAGAAAAATGGAAAATAAATCCCTACTATGTGTGATAGAAAAATTAATTAGAAAAATCAATTAAAAAAAACAATAAAAAACAAGAATTAATGGGCTATCAGTGCCGACATGTTTCGGATTTTGTTCAAAAAACGCATTTATTTAAATCTTTGAAATGTTCTATTTTTTAAAGAATATTTTCTTTTTTATCATGATATTAAAAAGACCTTGTCACTAACAAGACATAATGGGCAAATAATAATAATAATAATAATAATAATAATAATAATAACAACAAAAAACAACAACAGCAACAACAACAATAACAACAATAATAATAATAATAATGAATGTGCTTTTTCCTACTCAATTCCTATAAAAATAATTCTAAACCAAGATCGGTTCGGTAAATACAGTTATACGACAAAATTATTCAATTAAAATATTTTCTAGAATTCTAATAGAGCATTTCGGTTGACCTCAATCCCATTCTCTATAATATATGATAATTATCTTGATGATTATAATATAATGACAGAGAAGATGATCATATAATCATATTATCATATATAATATGTTATAATATGTTTATATGATAATTTTCTTTTGGACATAATTCGTAAAGAGTTTCATTAAAAACTATTGGAGTTATCTTGTTTTTTTCAAGTTGCAGAAACCAACCTAAAATCTGTTCTATTTGGTGATTCTTAAATTAACAGTGAGAAAACTATGAAATACGAAGAAGTAATCACTGCTGCCGGTGGATGTGGACGTTACCAAATGTTTATACTTAATTTATTATATTTTGCTACAATTTATGATGGTTTACAAATTGGAAGTATGGTGTTTGTCATTTCTTTATATAAAACAAAGACAAGTTAAACAATATCTTAAATTAATAAATACTTTTTTATATTCTCAATATCTGAAATTAATAAATTTCTTTGTAACTAAATTATTATTAGAAAATATAATTTCAAAATCGTTAAATTTCTAAGGCCACAATTTTATTGGATTAAATACTGTGAAACAATGACGACGAAAATAAAGGAAAGCGTTTCCTTGGTTTGGTATTTTAAATATATCTGTACGATGATCATTCTGTAAGTAATTAGATCTTCTGACATTTTCTCATTACTTATTAGTATATTTATCATTTGAATAGATACAGAGACGGGAGTGCTACCATTAAAACGAGCAACCTTTTGTGCCCCAGAATTTATTTTTCTACATAACAATTCTCAATGCATTTTTGCCGGTGATGAACGAGTTTTTGTGCCCGAAGTGCGCTTTGTCACTCACACTTTTTTGGCAACTCTAAATTCGATGAAATTACCTCTTAGCTGTGCTGAAATCAACTGCGTCAGCCCCGTAAACGTTCAACAGGCACCCATAAATGTTGATTGGGTCAATTTTTTCGGCACGGTGGAATCCATTGACACGCTTTCCCCATGACGCAAGTCCACGACAATAGTCGCTTTCTTAGTCTCACAACATCGATATATTTTTCTTAAAATTGATTTCACAAATAAAATTTTCATACAGATTAAATTCATATCTCCAACTTCTTGATAATATAGACAGATATTGATGTTTCTATTCTGAAGAATTTTCATCTTTATGACATTATTATATGTTATGGCTATGAGATTAGATGCAAATGAAAGATATTATAAGCTTTACCAAATAGTACATTCAAATCCAGATTTCTTTAAAAATTGCAAACATTTAAAGTGAGTGCTACATTTCTAATTGTGTTTTCTGTTAATGGAATTAATCTTAATATATTTAGTAACAAATCTTTAACTGAATTTTCATAAAATTGTAAATAACAAATCTAAGGAAATCAAATCGTTTCGATTTTTTTCCCAAAATTCTAATTTATTCAAACTTTTTCCAAAAAAAAAGTGAAACATTGAGCTTTAATTCAAATATATGTTCGAATATATTTAATGAATCTCTAAAAAGCTACCAAAATTGTCTACTTAACATATAACAGAATATAAGAAATATCAAAAATTGAGAATTTTCTTAAATTTTATTTAAAAATGATTCAGTACAGAAACTTAGACTTTAATAAAATAAAATATTATTCAATTTCAAATCAATGATGAATTTATTCATTTATTATATTGTTAAATTTTGACTAATTATTAAACTAAATAAAATTAATTAAAAAAATAGCAAAACGGCATTTAATGAACTATAAATTTTGATACGCCTAAAAATATATTCACTCTCAATTAAACAACATGAGAAAATAATATTTATATGTTTGCCAAAAATCTGTCATTTAGTTCTAAAAGTATTTGTTTATAAACTATACTTCTAAAAACGAGTCTATATATTTAAATATATTTTCAAAAAGTAAAAATAAAAACAAAAACTATTTAGAAATTTCTTTAAATATCTTTGTTAATATTTGAACTTTCAAAAATCTAACCTAGTTTCATTTCGAGAACACAAATCTATATAAAAAGAGTCGCCATTATGATGAGTTTGGTTGCTGTCAGTTAGTTTATATTCTCTTGTCACTCATCCTTTACATCAGTCTTTCTCATAATGTGTTGACGTGAATTTAAGATAAAGTTAATAAACTATTATTATATTCAAATATAATAATTATTGAACTTACAATTAAAAAACATTTTATACTAGTTTTTATGCATTTCAAAATAACGGCTTTTAAAAATAATTTTATAAAATTTGCCTTTCAATTTTTTGAATTAAAAAAAATTCCTTTCAAAATTTCTTTTATATTTTAATTAACAAGACGGTCTATTTTAATCTAGTTTGTATGTCGGTCAAAAATAAAAGGAATATTTGAAATAATTATGTTAATCAATCTTTGAAAGCAATTTTTAATGATTGAGAACAGAAAAAGCCGTTCGTTACTCACTGATTCCTCAATCGATATAAATTTAGATAAAAATCCTAATCTGACAATGCCGGTTATGAGTTTTAAGAAGGGTTTCACATTTTAGCTTTTAATCTGCATAGTGTGATACGATGAAGATATTTTAAATAAACACACAGCTCTATTTACTCTTATATCTTTTAGATCATTAACGTATTTAGTGTAAAAAACTTAGTTTAAAAAATAAAGAATGTTTTTTTCTTATACTTTTGACTAATTGAACTTTCGAGATTTATTTAGAAATATTAATGATTAAAAGTTTATTTTGATTGAATTTTTTCGAGATATTTTGATTCTTATCTTTATTGAATTTATTCAGACTTGTTTGCTTATCATCAATTCTAACTTCATAAAGTTTTATAGATTACTTATAGATTACGTAGGAAACCTTTATGTCAAATTCACACGGAGTTATCGGTTTGTAATGTGACATTTATCTGGAGTTAATTAATAAATTCGAGTCTGACTGAGGGGAGAAGATAACTAAAGGACATTTAACATATAAGGTGGTCAAAAAGTTCAGCAACATTTTAAAGGAAGAAAAACAAACAAACAAACAAAAAACAATATAAGCAATATAC
The DNA here is from genome assembly GCA_034780655.1 of Idiosepius hallami. NCBI lineage: Eukaryota > Metazoa > Mollusca > Cephalopoda > Idiosepiidae > Idiosepius > Idiosepius hallami. The sequence continues at coordinate 2,008 of JAUZSX010300754.1, read as the reverse complement.
ATAATAGCAAAGGGCATTAATCCCGAAAGAAAGAAGTATAGAAATCAATATGAATTGAATAATGGTTTTGGTTATTAGTCTCTAATAGGCTTCCAGTTCGATATTATTTTTATTTATTTTAATTTTTTAGCGAATAATTTAATAAAGATTAATTTAAAAAAATATATATATTCAACTCAAATACAAATTTCATATCATCATGAAAATCAATTTTGTTTTCAGTTCAAATAAAAACTTCAAACCAGCGTAAAATCCTAAAAAAAAAGTCAGAAGAAGAATTCAATAAAAGATTTGATTGGTCAACACAAAACAAAAATGAATTCTTTTTCTCTCATTTTTGTCTTTCTTTAAAAATTGACAAGAAAATCAGTGAATTATTCGATGAGTGTGGAATCTTTTCCAATTATTCAATTCTTAATGATCTTTAGGAAATTTCATTCAGCATTTTTTAAATAATATTTGTTTTTTGAAATTTGCCTGAATAAAAGCCCTTCTTTATTTTTGTTTGACGAGCCAAAAATTAAAATGTATTTTCAGATATACAGGAGAATCAAGTTAAGAGGAAAAAGAAAAAAAAATTGTGGGAAGACTTTTGAGATATATGAAAATAAAAGTCCTAAAATTGAATTTATTCTATTTCTTATATTTTATATATGAAGTATGAAATTTGTTGACTATATATTAATCATTATTATCTTTTAGCTTACTATGAAAAAAATCACTTAGATTTCACTAATTCTAATATTTTTCATTAATCAATAGAATTTCACACTTTCTTATCTTTTAATTAAAAAACTATTTGATATCATATGTACTTGATGAGCATCAACCCAAGTTTGGCACAGGGCCGTTTTTACGTGCTCTTACCCAGGCATTTTACATTCAGTGTTACCCCTCACCTAAACGAGTAACTCTCCCGAGATAACAAGCCCCATCTGCCCGAGGCTGCTAAAGTGAAAGTAATGGTTAATGATAAAAACTATTTGATATTCAAATTCTTATTTCTATGACTTCTATACAAAAATGAAAATAAACTTTAGAATCTATGCTTTTTTTTATTTTACTATTGAAAAGGATTGAAAAGGATTGTATTGTGAAAAATCTTTTTATAAAAACTTGTAAAAGTCACTTCTTATCCAATTGATTCCCTCAGCCCCCCCCAAAAAAAAATGAAACAATAAAACATTTTACCTTTGTCATTGTTTTCTAGCCTTCAACTAGCGATATTTTTCAATCCCGAGATCCTTTGTTTATTTTAGAAATGTTCAACATCCTGTCAATTAAAATCATTTGTTTTTCTTTTTCGCTTGGGCATGAAACTAGGGCTTGTTTTGCTTATAATTTGAACTTATAGATATTAAGCAGATCGGTTAGAGACTCTGGATTGAACGCTAGATTTGGTGTCCCGTGCGGTGCTTCGGGGGCGAATCGATCAACGACAAACGATTAACCAGAAAATAAAACGAAGGTAAGTCATTTGATAAAATAGAATAAAAATCTACATAAGTCAAAATGTTGGATTATCATTAGTTCATAACTTTTAAAAGCATCCGTCTCTTTACATTTACACAAAATAAGTTCTTTGTCCAAAAACTGTGTAAACAAAAATATTGTTTATCAAAATTGATTGTTAAAGGCATTAAATGACCCATAAAGCTTGATATGCCGTAAAACAAAAACAAAAGCCTATAAAGATTTTGTTTGTTCATTTAACGACAATGGGAGGGAATTTCTTTCCATAATCTAAAGGGTCGTTGTAAAAGTAATGTGCATATTTTATATTCAAACTAAATAGATCGGACGAAATAAGGAAGACTTGTTGTCACTTTGGTTCTAGAGAAAGCCACTTGTTGACAATTTATAATCTCTGAGAACTCTCAGTGAGAATGGATATTATAAAGGATAAATTTTTCAGTTTAGAATGAAAATGAACACACACACACACACACACACACACACACACACACACACACACACACACACACACACATATATATATATATAAAAT
>JAUZSX010300744.1:0-13125 GCA_034780655.1 Idiosepius hallami | reverse complement strand
AACTTTGGAATCGTATTACGCAAGTTCAATCTATAGTTAAAACCGTTACTTTTACCTTTAGCTGCCTCGGATACATTCTCTACTAATATGTTAAACAAACTCCCGTTACTTTCCTTAAAATTATTGACAATTTGAAATTGAAAAACTATAAATTCAGCTTATCTTTATATATTTTTAAAAAATGACATATAGGAAAAAGAGATTTTTGTTATTATTTCTGTATACACATTTCAATGGAAATTTGTTTGTGTAGAAATTAAAAAATAAACAATTGAAAAAATGAAAAATGAATGTTTATATTATTTGAAATGTTGTCAAGGAAACAGAGTAAAAAATGTAATGTAATGAGTTAACGAAAATTATGAATCATAATTCTGATCTCCTTAACGACTTTTTCACCTTGGTCTTCATGTACTTGGATTTTTCCCATTCTTTGTTCTATATTGTTGGATAAAATCATCACAGATGTTTCTATTATTAATCTTTTCATTTTGTTATTCTCTACTCTAATAATCTTTGATTTATTTCAATCAAAGTTACGATTGAAATATTTTCTGTGTATTAAAGTATCATAGCTATTATCGTTATTTTTCAATGCTTGTTTATGTTCATACAATCTATGTTTATATGGGCGAGTTGTCTCACATATATAAAATTTGTTACATGATTGATATTTGATAGAATAAATGCCAGCATTTTCATTTGGAGATTTTTGTATCATTTGGGTGGGATTTTTGATGTTTCTAATTATCTACACCTAAAACTATTAAAGTTCTAGATGTGGTTTATGCAATATTTAATGTTTTATTGAGATTAAAAAGCTACTTTAAAAAAGGGATGACACGTTTCGGCGCAGTGGTGTTTTTAATTATGAAATTATATGCGTAGGGCGTTTTGTCTGATTATGTTTTTGCAAAACTTCTTCCGACGCCGAAACGGCCACACAAAATCGTACCAAACCCTTGAAGAAAATATCTTTTTTATTATACAATAATTAAGCTTGCCTTTATAGACATTTTTTAATATTCAATGATTTAAGTTCAAGGTTGGCTATGAAGAAAACATTTTTAAATACTCAATAATTCAATTTAAAGTTGAATTTTTTTTGTTTTGTTTTGTTTTTGTTTTTTCCAATTTTTTTTTCTAAAGATTTTCTTTTTTTTTCCTAATTAATGTTTTTTTAAAGTTTTCCCGGTTTGTTTGTTTTTTTTGTTTTTTTTCTTCTGTGATTCTTTTTTTTTTTATTCCTGGTGTAGAATTGATAGAATTTTTCGAACGGCTTTTCTGAAGAATCAGTTCTAAAATCCGTCTTGTATTTGAACCAATCAGAAAAAGAAAATCGTTTTAATTCACTAAACGAAAGAGTTCATTCTATTCCAAATCTGATTTGGGTAAGGGGATTGGACCCCCAGAAATAGGCTGGGTGGGGCGCAAGGAAGGATTCCGTATCAGAAATACAAGTCATTTGATTTCTTTCACAATATCAAAATCAATTCATCTTCTGAGTAAAGAGGAAAGAACTTGGGCAATATTTTTTTTTCCTTTTCATTTCCCCAGGATTTAAAAACATTGTTTCTTAATTATTTGCTTGTTTTCGTATAAAATATTTTATCTAATTAAACCTTTAAACTCTGACTTGGCAAAAATGACTAACTAGTCACTCAGGGACGTTTTTGTTAGAGGACCATATTTGGACCAAAATGTTGGTGTGTCTTTTTTTGACATAAGTCACCAATGAAATTGTATCGGATGTTGGGGGGCAACTTACTGTTTTAGGGAAAAAGGGGGCCGCATGGCACATTCTGCGAGGGGGCGCAAGGTGGCTAAGCGCGGCACTGCTCATTAGAGTTTGGTTTTAGTAAATAAATAACAAAGAATGGGAAAAAAAGAAATAAAGCCGACCAACGTGCCCACCAAAACATACACTGTATACATATTAACAAACACATACACAGTTCTTTCTGTTGTGGGTGCCCTTTTTCTGTTACGGTCTATTTTCGAACGGGTTTGGCGCAGGAGTGTTAGGTGTGAACGAAGAAGACTTGGAGAATAATATATCTTTCTTTATTGAACTGTTTGTTTTTATATTCGCTCAACCTCTATTCGCAGTCTATTGACTTATTAAGACCAAATCTCGGGAAACGTTCCAGAACCGAACGGTAATCTCATTAGATGTGAGTTCAGTATTTGAACAAAGCCGGGGAGCCGGGGACCCAGAGACCCAGGAGGCGTGAAATGAGAGAGGAAAAGGGAAGGAAAGTGGGTGGGGATAATCAGATAGAATGGAACAAAGGAGCATACAAACAAGATGGATAGTTAGATAGAAAAAGAGAGGGAAAGAGATCCCAAAGATAGATAGATATATAGATAGATAGATAGATAGATAGATAGATAGATAGATAGAAATAGGCAGATGGACACACATGATCAGATATATAGAGAAAGATAGACAGACAGACAGATAAATAGAATAGAAAAGACAGACGGTCAGATAGACAAACAAATGGAACAGACAGATAGATAGATAGATAGATAGATAGATAGATAGATAGATAGATAGATAGATAGATAGATAGATAGATAGATAGATAGGATCAGACACAGGTGATCAGATAGAGACAGATAAAGACAGAGAGATAGATAGATAAATAGAATGGGAGAGACAGACAGTCAGAAGGACAAACAAATGGAACAGATAGATAGATAGATAGATAGATAGATAGATAGATAGATAGATAGATAGATAGATAGAACTGAATAGATAAATCAATTGAAATCTTAAAAGACAAAAAAGAAGAAAAGATGGAATATTCGATTCTCTTGATCCGAAGATCAAACCAAGAAACAATGATTCGTGATTGACATTTATCTTCGAGCAGTCAACCTGAAATCTTTTTTTTCTAATAGTGCCAGCCAATTTTGCCGAGAAAGTCGAGGCCGATGGTCCTCATCTTTATTCTTATCGTTACAACCATATTGCCAATGTGTAGCGAAGTTATAGCATTGGGCCCTGAGATCGTATTAAGCGAGTTCAAATCCCAGTCAAAACCATTACATTCATCTTTAGCTGCCTCGGGCATATGGGGTTCGTTAACTCGGGAGAGCAGCTCATCTAGGTGAAGAGTAACACTGAATGCAAAAACCCCCGGTAAGAACACGTAAAAATGGCATTGTGCCAAACTTGGGTTGGTGCTCACCAAATGAATATAATATTCTTTAATAAAAGCATATTGTCACGGCTCTAATTATAAGTGTTTTAAATTTACCACAAAATTCACAGATGTTTCCATTATTTTGTCAAACCCCTGTCTACAACCAGGCTTAAATGTTTAGAATGTGTTCGCTTTGAGCTGCTTCTGTTTGCGGGGCTCCTCATCAAGCGAAAATTCTAAAGCCCTTTTGCTCAATATTCTAAAAACCATTAGAGACATTCCTTCTCGAAACTGATCCATTAATAGCCGGCATTTCTCTCAATTGACAACAATTAAACTAAGTGCTTTTAGTCTGTTTTATGCCTCGAAAGATTTCCATATTGTACCATCTCAGAGGTAAGTCGCTTCGTAAGCCTGCCAGCTTTCGTCTTAGTTCTAAAGAGAAATAAATTAGAGAAGCTTACTCGCTTGAACAAAGAATCAGGTTAGGCATAAGGTCATTGTTGCGTGGGCTTTCTCTTGTAGACGGCGAGGTGGAGCATTTGTAAAAGCTTTGGCTCTGGAATCGTATTACGTGAGTTCAAATCCCAGTGAGAACCATTGCATTTATCTTTAGCTGCTACGGGTAGATGGGGATCGTTAACTTGAGTCCCCTGTCGTATAGTCACTCGAAATCAGAATCAAGGGTAAAATAAACATTTTACAGGCCGCGAAACGCAGACCAGCCTCGAAAAGTACCTTATATTTGTTAGTGGTCATCCATCTTGGTATTGAACAGCTTCTACGTTGCTTAACTGCGGTGATCTGTCGCGAACCGGTGTCTCTAACATGACTTAACCGAACAAGTGATATTCCTAAGGGGTCACCAATCTTAGTACTGAACAGGTTCTACATTGCTTAAGTTCATTGATCTGACAGGAACCGGTGTCTTCAACGTGACTTGACCGTTATTATTGTTGTTGTTGTTGTTGTTGTTGTTGCCATTATTCTTTAATATAAAAAGATTTTTGGCAACAAATTAACGAAAACAAAAACAAAGAAAAACAATTATAGCTTTTATTTTTTTATTTTTGAGATGAGGCTTCATAATTTAAGAAATTAACTTTAATATTTGGACTTTTGTCCTCATCTTAGTAGGTTTTAGGCCTAGTCTCCCTTAGGCCGTCTTCAGGTGTTTTTAGTCGTAACATCAGATAGGGATGCTGGGTCTCGTCACCTCAGGAATAATCACTGCCTTCCATAGTTGTTGTGTATAGAACCACGTTTTTGTGACCAAGAATGACCGACTTGGGGTAGGAATTGAAACCGCTATCTTCCGACAATGCTCACCTGGAACCGTTGAGACTTCCACGCCTCTATCCGTTGCGCTTGGCCTCGTGTGTAACGTCGTGTAGAAACATAATATACCAACTAAGATGATGACAAAAGTCTGAATAATAAAGTTAATCCCTAAAGAAAAAACAATTTACTTCTTTCTTTCTTTCCTTCCTTTTTCCCTTCTTTCTTTCTTTTTTTCTTTCTTTCTTTCTTTCTTTCCCTTTCTCTTTTTCTTTCTTTCTTTCTTTCCTTCTATTTTCTTTTTTTTCTTTCTTTTTCTCTTTCTTTTCTTTTCCGTTCTTCTTCTATGTCTTTTTCTTCTTTTTCTTTCTTAATTTTCATTCTTATTTTTCTTCTATAATCAAAATCGTTTTGTTCTTTTTCTTCCTCTTTCTACTTTTTCTTCTTCTTCATATTCTTGTTCGTCTTATCCTTCTTTTCCCTTGTTCTTCAATGTCTTTTTCTTCTTTTTGTTTCTCCTTGTTATTTCTCATTTACTCGTCATTCTTTTTCTTCGTCTTTTTTCTTTTTCTTTTTCCGCATTTTATTCTTGTTTTTCCTCCTTCTTGTTTCTCCCTGTTCTTCTTTTCTTCGTTTTGATTTTATCTTCTTCATCTTCTTTTCTTTTCATCGTTTCCTATTATATTTTTTCTTTTTCTTCTCCCTCTTCCTCTCTTTCTTCTTTCTTTCCCTTTCTTCTTCCTCCTTCTTCTTCTCTTTTTCCCTTTCTTTTTCCTCCTTCCTTCTATTTCATCTTCTTTTCTTCTCTTCTTCCCCTCTTTCCTTCTCTTTCTTCTTTTCTTCTTCTCTCCTTTTTCCTCCTTCTTCCTTCCCCTCTTCTTCTACTTCTTCTCTCTTTCCCTTTCTTCTTCCTTCTTCCATCTCTTTCTTCTTTTCTTCTTCTCTTCTTTTTCTCCTTTCTCCCTTCTCTTTCTTGTTTTTTCTTTTCTTCTACCTCCTTCTCTCTTTTCCTTTCTTCTTCTTCTTCCCTCTTCCTTCTCTCTTTCCCTTTCTTCGCTTTCTTCTTCTTCTTCTTCCTCCTTCTTCCCTTTCTTCTCTTTCTCCTTCTTCTTCCTCTTTTTCCTTTTCTTCTTCCTTTTTCCCATCTTCTTCTTCTCTATAAACGATGACAAATACACTAAAAAGCGCCGCCTCCGCCAACACTGCATCCACCGCCACCGATGGCGCCTTGGGCGATTTCTGGATCGATTCTGATCGGATCATCGGTCCTAATCCGAGAGATCGATTTCCCTGATGGGGAAACTCTTTTGCTTCAATCTTTAATCTGATTGGTTGATTATTTTAGCAAACACCGACAACAACAACAAAAGTGAGGCATTTTCAAACAAACAAATGAATAGAATACATCTACTACATAAGTACATGCTATCTACTTATATCGAGCACTAAAACCAGTTGGGCACAAGGCCAGTTTTCAGTGCTCATCCCACACTCACGTTTTTTTGTCTTTTTTTTTCTTAATCAGTGTTGCTCTTCACCTAAATGAGTTGACGGGTTTTATCCACTAGGGCTTATGGAGCCAGTATTATCCTTACATCTAGATGAGTTAATCTCTTGAGTTAACTTGCCTCATCTGCTAAAGGTAGCTAAAAGTGAATGTTATGGTTTCGACTTGAATTCTAACTCGTATAATACGCATCCAGAATCCAAGCTTTTCCCTCATCTCCCTGAGTTTTTGAATCAATGTTATCCATACATCTAGATGAGTTACTCTCCCGAGTTAACGAGCCTCATCTGCCCAAGGCAGTTAAAATTAAATGAAAAGGTTGTGGCTAGGATTTGAATTTGTATAATACGTGTCCAAACTTTTACTACTCATCCACCTTCGATGCCTAAATGATGATGGCATCATCTTAGCAGATGATTTCTGCCTTAGATTGAGGCATCTGTACCTCACTGTATTTAAGTGATGTAAGCTTGTGCACTCGGGTAGATAGGGCTTGTTAACTCGGGAGAGTATCTCACCAAGGTGAAGGGCAACACTGATTTTAAAAGCACTCAAAAGGTCCTTCAGGTTGAGGGTTGAGCAAAGGGCTAGCGACTCTTTCTAGTAAAACAGTTATGCTACGGAAACAACGAATAAATAAATTTGCTGCAAAACGCATCAGTAGGTGTAATGGTTGATGATGATGAACCTTGTGCAACATTTACACCACTCTCTAGTCTAAAACAACAATGATCCAGGGGTGCCTAAATACACACATATGTACATACATACGAGGGGCGTCATAAAAGTATTACCTCCTATTTTTATGTGCAAATTGCGAATTTTTCTGTTGAAGATATTGACGATGTGAAACTCTATTGAAGCATGGATCAAAGAGGATTACAAATTGCATTATTTTGATGGCTGAACTTATGCATTCCTGACCTGAAAGTTTCATCTTTCAGTTGAAGATATTGACAATATATTATGAAAAATCATCATCCTAAAGGATTTCAAAAAATTATCAAATAATGTGGTGAAAAAAATATTTTTTAGAAAAAACATATTTGGTATAACACCGTTCAAACGCTTTCAGAAATTCCCAAGTGATCAAAATTCTCGGAGTGATTAAGCGTACACGTGATGAAAAAAACATGGGAGTAAATGTCTAATGAGTAATATTCCGTGAATAATAGTCGGGTGATGAAACGTCGTCTGACGAAAAGTCCGTACAACGTATGACCAACGATGGTCCACTTGGCCCGGACGTCGTGCAACCGGTACGGACTAAAGAACATCTCTCGCCAATGCTACACCCCAAGAATTTGCTCATTAAATAAGGTGAATTTTGTGCTTTCTGTTCTGTAATTGGATTATGCTGTTGCTTCCTCTGTATATAGTTGTTGTGTCCCTAAATACAGGTTTACAAACATTAAGGTGCAGAGTTAAAAAATAGTGAAACCAAAATAAACTTTTTTTAAGCATGTAGAAAAATTTCAGTTCAGTCAGAGAAAAACAGTGGATATTAATAAATCCGTGTTAGTCGAAATTCTCACGTTGCTGAATGTTGGTTTTTCTCGCGTAAATTCCGACGAATCCTCAGTCGCCAAATGTTGTCTCCCTAAAAACGGGTTCACAATCATTAAGCTTGAGGGTTCAAATATCATACGTGCGGCTAAGTTCCGTATGCATTATCTCTATCCTAGATGCCAAAATGGCCCGCTTACATACAGCCGGGCGAGTTTATATTGTCATAAACAGATGCGTTAACTACCCCAGAACAATAATGTATCGGTCCAATCATCCCTAACAAGTATTTAACCAAAATTAAATTCAAAACAAAAAGAATTAAATAATAATAGTGTAGGAGTGAACTCAAATGAACTCTAGATCAAAAATAATACTACCCATACAAGACATTATCTGTTTCACTCATTGCTTCTCCCTAATATGGATTGGTTGTCCTAACATCCAACAAAAGAACTACTACATGGAATCTTCTTCTCCCTCTCCCTGTCTCCTACTACTTTCCCCCTCTCTCTCTTTCTTTCTCTCCCTCTCTTTCCTTTTTTTCCATCTCTCTCCCTCTCTTTCCTTCTCTCTCTTTCTTTCCTTCTTTCTTTTTCTCGCTCCCTAATCTATCCTTGATTAAAGAGAATAAAGACAATTCAGAACCCGTCCAGCAGTACTGCCAATAAGATGTCTATTGCCAATGTACAATTCTGCCAGACACACGCGGTACTCAGACCAATATGTAATGAATTAAATAAAATATTTCTTTTAAATATTAATATTTTTTGTATTCTCCCTTATTATTCGAACAACACACAAACGTACAGATATTACAGAAGTAATAAATATCTCCATTTTTTTTCATTTTGTTTTTTTATTTGTTGTTGTTTTATAACATAATTTTTTTAGGGAAAAATATTGAACTTAACATTGATTAATCTTGATACAAAATAGACCATCTTAAACGAAGCGAAAATAAATGCCTCGATTATTGTGAAAGAGGATTCTCTAAAAGAACCAATTTGTATGAGATCTTTGTCGAATTGACCGAATCAAAGTTGTATTGCCGGCTTTAATAATAAATACTCCAGGGAGAGTCAGGTGTCGGCGGTGGATTCTATGTCTACAAACATTTCTTAAGAAATCGACCAGGATTTATTGAGTAAAAAAACTTTCAAAGAATTAAAAAAATAAATAATTATATATAGAGATATATATATATATATATATATATATATATATGGTTTAAATGTTGTTCTGTACATGGGTTTCTCCATCAGGATCGTCTGGAGAACTCCAAAGTATAGTTCTGGAACAATATAATAATCAGCGAAAGTTTGGAATTGTTATGGTTGGTGTATTTAGGTAAACAATTTTTTTAGTAGTTATATTGGGAAAAATATGTAGAGATTAAAATTAGGTATTAGTATTGGGGAAAAGATGAATAATAATAATAATAATAATAATAATAATAATAATAATAATAGCAATAATAATAATAATAATAACAATAGCTATAGATGAATATTAAGCACTTTTCTTATTCATTACAGCATATTTGTTTTTTCTTGGGTGTTTTATAGTTTTTATTATTCTATTTGTAATTTTTGTTTCTTTTTCTTTTTTTTTTCCGCAACAATTTGTTGTTTTAGTTGTTGTTATTGTTTTTCTCTCTCTCCCTCTTTTCACTCACCTCCCACCCCATTTTATTTATTTATCTATTTATTTATTTTTGTAAAACTGAATTAATTTTTTTTTCTTTCTTTTTTTCTTTCGAAGATTTTTCTTTTTCTTTTTTCTTCTCTTCCATTTTTTTAAAAACCCCCCCAATTTCATTTATTTATTTTTATATTTTTATTGTTTTAAAATACTTTTTTTTTTCTAATGCGATAGAGGTACCACACCTAGCAACCTGGCTGAGTACTTTCTGATAAATACAGCGCCGTGCTTAGCTACTTTGCGGGCCAGACGCAGAATACGTCTTGCGGCCCCCTCTTTTCTAAAAAAGAAAAATGGCTCCCCCAACATACTGGGGAGCCTTCGATCAAAGACTATGTATACATATATATACAAATATATCTTTAGAGAGAATGAGAAATAGACAGAAAGATTAATGGCTTGTGGGTTGATAGGTGTATATATACAGTGTGATAATGATTTTCTAGTTAAGCCAAGGAACCTTACGGCTCGTAGGGAAATTGTGGCCCCGCGGGAGCACTAAGCACGACCCTGGATAAATACTAGACATAAGAGGTGAGTTTTTAAAATGGGAACAATGTTTTCTGACGGTGGGGCATACATTCAGGATGAGACCGGTTGAATTGGATGAAGGTAGATTGAACTTAAGTTAATATAATAAAATACGAATGGCCGACCGAGCGGACCGACTGGGCTGGCGAGTTGGCTTCAGGTTTCTTTATTGGTGTTATTGATATAAGACGATGGCCAAGTGGCCAAAGGATACAAAATAGTGGTGTCCGGGTTGGTTGGGCGTCTTGATCGATCGTGGCATGGGACTGATGGGTAAGGATAGATGTTATAATGAGCTGGCGTCAGACCATCGGGTATTGGGGGGAGGGTCGCTGCCCCTGGGTGGACACTGACAAGGGCCGAAATCCTTCACAAAGACAATTATCCTTTTTTTCCGATGTTTGAAGAAGTTTCCAATGAAAAGTGGTGTGGGGTCAGGGTTCTAGGTAAGATTTGGAAGTTGATTTTTGTCATGGCACTAATAATGTATACTTGCCTTACACCTCACCCTGACATTTTTGGGGTTCGAATAGAGGATAAGGTTTGCGCTCTTATTGTAAAGCCACCTCGGTGGTGCACCTTCTATTTAGAAAGCGCCACAATGTCCACTGTTATTCCTTGAAGCTAAGAAGCGGGGCTCTGCCAATTGAAATGTTCTCTTTATGAGGGTTTTCTTTCGACAGGACAAAATATCAATAACTGTTAGGAGCAAGGAAAGCTTGGCAAAGAAAGGGCAGAGAGGATGACCCTTCCTGGAGGCATGTGCCAGGGGAGGGGGGCATTTTGAGGGAGAAAAAAAATAATAGTAGAAATTCAACAAAAAATCCAACCAAAATGAGTTTTTAAGGTTGTAATATGTTTCATGTTTTATGTGCATAATAATACTGTTTTTAAACGGACCTCTTTTTTATCTGAATCATCAGTCCAATAAAAACAAATATCTTAAACTGAATATAATTAGATCCTCGATTGTAGTTCAATAAAAATGAATTTTTTAAGGGTTTTTAGATTTTTCAACGTTAACGGATTATCAGTCATGAAGAAGGGTGTAAGTCTTATGATTATCCCGAGCGGCAAAAACTATTGTTACGCTACTGGTTAGAAGGACCATTTTATTTCAGATAAAGTGGTCCTAATTTTAAGATATTATAAAAGTTGGCTTTTACAATTTAGAAAAAAAAAAGAAATTAATTCAAATGGTAGCTATTGTTTGTAGGGACATTTTATTTCAGATAAAATGGTCCTAATTCTAAGATATTATAAAGATTGCCTTTTACAATATAGAGGAAAAGAAATTAATTCAAATGGTAGCTATTGTTTGTAGAGACATTTTATTTTAGATAAAGTGGTCCTAATTCTAAAATATTATAAAAGTTGGCTTTTACAATATAGCAAAAAAAATTGTACAACTATTATTTGGACTGTTGTCCTCATCCTTATCATTGCTATATTCACAATGTTTGGGCGATTAACCCTTCGGCCTTCTTCAGGTGATCGATTTATTTCATTATATGATGTAATTTTTTTTTTTAAATTCAATCCTAAAAATTCTAGGAATGTAAAAAATTTATTTATCTCTCTCTTTTCTCTCTCCCAAAGTAGATTTTATTGAAATGCAAAAGAAAACTCAAAACTGTTTTACTTACCCTTGTTTATTTTCTTTATAAATCATTAATTTGAAATCAACCGAGTTTACTGAAGCAGGTTTCCACTTAAGAACATCAGTATTACGGCCACAACAATATTTCTGAAAAATAAAAATCACACAAATTCCAGAATAAAAAATAACAAAAAGAACCAAAAATAGTCTACCTCTTTTTTTTTCCTGTTATAAAGTGAGTCTAAAGGTAAAGGCCAAAATATGTGTGTGTGTGTGTCTTCTTTTGTCTTAGGTCAACAGGGCCAATATATCGACTCTTTAGAGTTTAAAGGGTTAATCACATTTGCAAAGCAACAAATTAAAACTTTTACCAGAAAAAGATTCCTAAATTGAAGTCATAAATTATCAAAACCCACCTACAACTTTTTTCGTATAAGAACATAATTTTAGATTTTAAAAAGAAAGAAAGAAGCATATATTTTTTTTTGATAGTAGATTAGTATTCATGTATATTTTTTTCCTTCATATAATTCTTTTAAAAAATTTCATTCAAATTATAGTCAAATAAAGCCTGTGTGTGTAAAGTAAATAATAATGTTCTTTATTCAAAAAAGCAATAAATGAATGATAAAATTTACCTCCTCAACTGGCTGGAAAATAAGACCATCAACCTCATGACTGACTTCATTGGCAAATTTCCCATCTAATAACTGAAGAATAAAACAAACAGAAATTAAATAACTGCATTAAATTACCTAATTTGTTTCTTTATTTTGTGTTTTACAGCATATCAACCTTTTCTTAGGTCATTTTAATGCTAAGAACAATTACTTATAATAAACATTATTTTATACACGCATAGTTTTTTTAATAACACAAGTTGCGCTATTTAAACCATAGCTGGAGGGAAGATAGGGCTTCATACCTTTCCCAAGAGTATTAGTCGACATTTTAACGTAGACAGAACAACTTGGATTCAAACCTACGCACTACGGTTCCAATGTCCGATTGACTATCCACTGGGCCACGTCAACCGCCCACTAATGACCTAATAAAAGTTGATAGGCTCAGAGAGTCATTTTAAGTTATTTAGACGCACCAATTTAACTGATAGGAGTGAAAAATTTTGCTAATCTGTGAAATGTTTTTATAGGTCCAGCTATTAAATATCAATATGATAAATTATTAATAATACTATAAAAATAAATTATTAATATAATGAGTAATATTTTAATAAATGATTAATAAATTATCAATATATATATATAATGAATATTATTATATTAAAGGATTCATAGATAGGAATAAGATATTATAATATAAAAGAATCATAATAAATTTTATAAAAAGTATTGAAATGATTTATGAAGGCAGTTTCAGATTAAATCGTCCATTTGCAAAAAGGTCCATTCCAATTTCACCCATCAACAATAATGTCCTATTTTTTGTAATGTCCACTAAAGATTGTCCATTATGCAAAATTGTCCATTGGCAAAAAAGCTACTTTTTTTTAATCAAATAAACTAATAATTAATTAGATATATAATCATTTAGTTTTTCAGAAGGGTTAGGGTTAGGCAATCTATTTTTTGAATAGCAATGTTTTTCGTTTGAATGTTTTTGGGCTTTTCTGTGGATGTCAAAAAAATTGGACATAATTGTCGATCAGCGAAATTGGATGGGAAAATTGGACATTTTTGTAAAAAGGGCACTTTGACTTACCACCGTGAAGGCAAAAAACCCTAAGCAGAAAAAAACAGTGAAATTTGATTTTTTTTTTTTTTTACCTATCAACCTCTGTGGGTTATTTAAGGTCAGTTAATTTTCAGTCTTTTATTGAGTTTAGT
>JAUZSX010300734.1:0-13126 GCA_034780655.1 Idiosepius hallami | reverse complement strand
TATATTTGTGTGTGTATATATATATCCACACACATATGTGTGTGTGTGTGTGTGTGTATATATATATATGTGGATATATATGTGTGTGTGTGTGTCTATCAAGGTTCTCACAGACCTGTAGCGCCTCAGGGCAAAAGTTTCGGCGAAGAAGACCCTTTTCATACTTTCTTTGTTTATTACTTCGCGCAGTCTTACTTTCTTAATCTCTTTCTCTTTAGACGCCATTTTTCCTGCTACAGATCATGTGACCCGGTACAAACAACGACTCTAGTCAGCGTTAAGTCATGAAACTACTGTTTATTCTTAATGTTTAGCATTTAAATCCGCATTCATTTTTGTTTTTTTTTCTTTCTACAAGAAATTTTATGCCATTTAAAAACCCTATTACTTTTTTTTGTCTTATATTTGACATCATTATTTGGAAAAAAAGTCCAAAAATCTAACCTAAAAACATAAGGCATTAATAATGGTTACAAAACGTTGTGCTTGGGGCACTTGCCGCAGTGATAGTCGGTACAAGCACAAGCCTTACATGTTGGGCGTTTTTTTTCTATCTTTTCCAAAACCTAAAAAAAAGCTCGAAAAATGCTTGCAATGGATCGCTGCCTGTTGCAGACCTTTTTATCAATTGAATGTTAGTAAAATTAAATCGCACCATTTTGTCTGCTCGAAGGTAAGGAAATTATTTCCAATTCATATTATTATTATTATTACTGTTGCATGAAAAACAATTTCTGATTTTTAAACCTTTAAACCCCGACTTATTAAAATGACCAAGTAGTCACTTGGGTCGTTATATTAGAGGAACATATTAAAACCAAAATTTTGGCGTGTCTTCTTTTACCTTATGTTGTCAGGGCCGATATGTCCAATTAAATTGTATTTGTTTAACACCCGCCACCCATAGAGTAAATTATTGGCCTCTCCCCCTTTTTTTTTATTAGGTGTTTTGAAAAAGGATGGGGATGCTAGTTAACTTATATATTTTGTTGATATATCTAATAACTAATCAAATAGACGCTTTTTTCAGAATAAGCAAATGGAGCAATTTGGCCGAACCCTAACCCTAGCCAATCAAATTGCTGTCTTACAATGGGTGTAAAGTCCCCGAGCAAAAATTATTTCTCCATTTGCTTGTTCTACAAAAGCGCCATAAAATGATCTATTTTTTTATTTATTAAATATAAATATTATTTTGATTGAATTAATATAAAAAATTATATTTTTAATCCGAAACAAGCGAGCGTGTATGTTCTTATCAAATCGAGGCAAACGAGCAACATGCTGAGTACTATACTTTTTATAAGCTCCCTCTTTTCTAACTCCATGCGTGATAACATTATTGTCGTTTATTTCATCGTTTAGACACTAAGAGGCCAATATATCGGTCCTGGCAACATAAGGCAAAAGAAAACACACCAATATTTTGGCTTTAATATGTTCTGTTGTGTTCTTGTGTTCCTCTAATATAACGACTCTGAGTGTAGTGTACTTGGTCATTTTGATAAGTCGGGGTTCAAAAGTTTAAAAAACACACCTAAAAAACTGCATTCGGTTTTTTGAGCGAAATGATTTTTTTGTTTTTATTTAACCCTTTCGGCCCTAAGGGGCCGATATATCGACCCTGGTGTCAATGGTGGTGTTGGTGTGGTTGGTGGTGGTGACCTAAGGCAAAAAAAAAATAAAAACACTCGCCGATATTTCCTCCCTGATATAATCGTCTTGTAGAACGCATTTGAGTGAGTAGGTTAGAAATTCTGCTAAGTCAGGGTTCTAAGGTATAAAAGGAAGTTTCAAAACGCGCAAGGAATGCGCATGTGCTGAAAAAAAAAACTTGATTTTTTCCCGAGTGAAGCTTAAGCATTTTCTCTTTTTAATTTCCAGACTCCATCGAAAAAAAAAACTGCCATCAAATAATGATTATTATTATTTTAAACGATTATTCGGTCTTTTTACCATTATTTTCACTGTTTTGAGATTTTTAGTTTAAGTTTCTTGCTATTTCAAAACCAATTCTTTCATTTTGTGTTTATTTCCTGTCATGTCGTTTTCTTCTGTCTGAAGTTCTTATTATTGAACATTGCTACTCCTGCTGCTATTAACAGAGTCTCAATGTTAGGGTGGGTTTTTATGCCTCAACAACAACAAACGGTAGATAACGACTTATTCTATTTTGTTTCCTTTTCCTGTTTTATATATATATATATATATATATAGGATATTATGGTAATGAATGAATATGAAGGTGCGTGTTGTTGTTGCTGATAATTAATAAATTAATTGGAACTAAACAACAATTTGACGGACTTTTTGTGTCTTCATGAAAAAGTTATTGAATATTATATTTACTTGATGAGCAGCCAGCACGAACCAAGTTTGGCCCATTTGCAATGGATTTGACTGGGATTTGAACCCGCTAGCTACGATTCCACAGCACGAGCTTTTACCAACGAATGCTTCAATAAAGAATTATTGAATATCTTTGGGAAAATGAATTTGCTTCATTCGCTTTTTGAAGGAAGCCTAATTTTTTTTTCTTTAAAACATCTCAAAGTATTAAATGCCACCGAAATCCAACTCGTCTGATGATCCGAAATTAACCTTTTTTTAAATTAAACTTGAGAGAGAGAAAGAAATTTTTTCGTTCGCTCGGATATTTAACGATAGGAGAAAAAAAAAACCTTTTAAAATGAACCCAAGAAATTCTGTGTCGTCTTCTCGGTGTCAATATCTCTCCAATGTCCGGTCATCGTCCTATCCTGATTATCCACCCCAACTCAACAATATTGACCCTAATGACGGTTCGATATTTCCGCAATCCCCTCCGATGTCCATGGCCGAATTTCTTCGTAAACGGAAAGCCGATGCGCAGCGACGCCGAAGGCAATCCATGTCTCCGTCAATGAAGGAAAAAATGAAGAAGAAAGCGGCCGAAGATCAAAGGCGAAGAAGGGCAAGAATGAGTTTGGAAGAGAAAGAAAAAGAAAGACGGGCCGACCGTGAAAGATACGCTTTAAAACGATATTTACAACTCACCACCACCACCACCACCGACAGACTTTCCTCCTCCTCGTCAGCGTCTCCGCCGATACAACACAAGAATTCTTTAAATAGTAAATCCCAATTCTTGACCAAAAAAGACTTTTCAAATAATAATAATAATAAACAACGACTCCAAAAACCAAATGATATCCAAATAGAAAATAATCGAAAGCCTTCTTCGTATCGACCAGTTTTTGAGGTGAGCAAAAACAAAATCCTACAACTTTTTGTTGAATATAGTTTTTTGGTAATTATGTAGGAGAGGAACGAATTTTCGGGTTGTTTAAAAAAAATGAAATGGAAATTCGTTGGAATGCCACGAGCGAAGTAAAGTAAGTAACTAGTAAACTTCTTCACAATTTTTTCATACAATGTGGAGGAGTTAGGCTCAATAATTAATTACTATTTTATTTTGGTGGTGAAAAAAAATGACAGTTGTTGTATTGTCTTTTTTTCTTTCGTTAAAAAAAAGTTTTGTTCGTTTTTTGTTTTTTTTAATGATAGTTTGTTTAATTGCTTACTTTCTTGTTTTGTTTAGATATTCTTTTGTGTTTTCATTAAAACATTATAAGTCGATTAACAGTTACTTTCAGTTTGTGGCACTACATTAAGAATTTCCATTCCATTTTTTAAACAACCCGAAATTTCGTTCCTGCATGCATTATTTTTGTTTGTTTTTTTCTTTGTAAATTTATAGTTTAGGTGTGAAATCTCTCTTGTACAAAAAATGTGTTTTGTTTTTCTTATGGAATTTCTTAACGGAGTATAGTTTACGAATCGACCAAAAAACAACCCTCAACCCCACCTACTTGATACTAATGATTTGCAACAATTTAAACCTTTTCCTTTGGAAAACATCTCTGCAACAAATAATTTCCGTTGGAAAAATTACTTTTATTCAATATAGTTTATTTATTATTATTATTTCATCTTTTGCTTAATTCAAATGCCGGTTATTTGCGCTTTGTATATTTCCATATTTCCATTTCATTTTCTCCGATCCATTTTTTACACAACTCAAAAACGCGTTTTCGACAAATATGTTTTTTAATTTATTTTCTTCGCTTAGTTTTAATTTCAACAACAGCTGAATGTTTCGGTTATTCGCCCTTGAAACAACAAAACAAGAACTCTCCTGTTAAAATTGGTCGCTACTTTCCAATTCGTCGTCTCTTCGTTTTTTTTTTTTTTGTTTAAATGAATTAATAATAATAATCGACCTTGGAAATAATGGCTATTTGTACTGTGACTATATCAGAGAAAGGAAAGAATAAAGTAATTGATAAAGAAAATTATATTTATACCAAAAATAAACAGAATATTGATGGATCTCGGATCTATTGGAGATGTGAGGATCGATCGTGTAAAGCCAGACTTCATACAAACGAAAATTATAAAGAATTGAAAAAAATTGGAAATCATAACCATTCGCCTTATTTTGATTGTTCCTTAATAAACAACACACAAACAACAAATACAGTCAATGAAGTAAGTTAGTTTAGGGATGTTTTTTTTTCTTCTTCTTTTTCAAGTTTTCTACACCTTTAGAATCGAAGGGGCCGATGTATCGGCCTTAGTAACCAAAGACAAAGACACTTCTGACATTTTGACGCCAAAAAGGTTTTTTAATAGAACGGCTCTGAGTGAGTACTTTTGGTAATATTGCTAAGTCAGGGTCCAAAAGATGGAGGTAGAAATATTGTTGTGTGTGTGTGTCTTTAAGTCGCCAGGGCCGATATATCGGTTCTTTAGAGTCTAAAGGGTTTTAATATTTTTTCTACAGGGTAACTTCCCCTCAAAAAAAAAAAAAAAAATACTTAAATTCTAATTAGGCCTCGTTTATTAGTGTTTTTGTCCAAATGAAATTTTAGTCATAACAGTTCAACTTATGTTGAGTTGTTCAGTTGTTGTGTGTGAGTGTGCATTTGGTGAAATTTTTATTTAATTTAATTTTTTTAACTCTGAATTAAATTTAGTTTGATTTTTTTATGTTAAAGTTGCGCATTATTTTCATTTTAAAAGTAAATTCTTTAATATTATCGGGTCATAAATGCTCTTATGATCGTTGTTATCACCCTCGAAATTGGGATATTCCAAATTATTAAACTTTATTTATTTCTTTAAAAAAATGGATCGTTTCTTAATATTTTCCTTCCCACAACGAAGTAAAAAAAAGAAAATGATTAATTTTAAAATTGTTTATTTCTTGTAATAATAAAACCGCCCTAAAAATGTTAATTTCAGTGATTTTACTTCCTCTTTTAGTTTTAAATAAAACTGTAAACACTGTGACTTGATGAGGAGAGACGGTGTGTGTTTTTAAATGTAGAGAAATTTTTATTATTTTAGTTAAAAACTAAAATTTTAGGAATATTAACTGTTTTTCGCTGGCTGAATCCTTATAACAAAAATAGTTCTTTTTTTTAATCTTCGACACAAAAACTAAACCAAAATTAAATGGTTTAAAAAATCATTTGGTTTGATTGAGTTGCCATAATGCCATAGTTACCGTCGGCGTGCGTGGTGGAGGTGTTGTTGGACTCTGGACGATTGACATTTTACGATTCAAAACTTGTTTTTTTTTTGTTTCTTTTTTTTACGATAAAGAGTCGCTATCTCTAGCCCTATGCTTACCCCCCCCCCCAGGAGGACCTTTTGAAATTAGTGTAAGTTGTTACTCTTTCACCTAGATTAGATACTCTCCCGAGTTAACGAGCCCCATCTGCCCGAGGCAGTTATATACGTAGATGCAATAATTTGGAGTGGGATTTGAACTCGTGTAATACGTTATTATAGTCCGAGCTTTTACAAGGCTAACGGCCTTGGCTTTACCAATCTCCACCTCGCTGCCACACTCGATATAAGAGAGCACACTAAAGGCAGGGGTGCCCGTGCCCGACGAGCAGCGGCAAGGCCTCGGCCAAGACCGTTGCCTCGGCCCGGGTTCTCTCTCTCTCTGCTCGTGCTCTCTATGTCTGATGATACCTGTGTTACTGTAAAGTATTAGTGTGTTGTTTACTGCTGCTGTTTGTACTACTAACTGCGTTGTGTGTTGTTGGTGTGGCCTTTTCCGATTTTATCAATTTTTAAGACAAAAGTGTATCGGGATAAAAACGAAGTGTTTTTTTTTTGTTATTCTAGTATAGTTCTGGTAGTCTAAGGGCGGGTTTCAATAATAATAATAAAGAAAAAGAGGTGATTTCTTCTTCTTGCTCTGACACAACAACATCACTTCAGTTGTGTGTGTGCTCTCTCTCTGTGCGTGTGTGCAAGAAACCAGACTCACTCACTTACTCGTTGTCGACTACTCTCTTTCCCTCCTTTTTTTTATCAGTAATAAGCAAGAAGCAGTAAAAGCAAGCCTTTCTGCTTTGCTCTTAATTTTTCCTTCTTGTTTTGCTTGGCTTGTGCGGTCGGTGGTGACGGTAAGGACGAGGAGCGATCAGAGCCACACATTTTGTTTGTTTCGCCATGGTGCGCCGCTGTGTGTGGGGTTTATGTAACGCTGACGAAAGGTACCCAGAAAGGATTAACGGCGGTTTTTTCATTCCATTTCCGAAGCCCCGCACCAAACTCGAGAAATGCCTGCGATGGATTGAGGCCTGTGGTCGACCTTATTCTCAGCTCAATGTCTTCAAGATTGATCAGAATAAATATGTGTGTTCTAAGGTAAGAAGAAGAAGAAGAAGGGAAATAACAATTAGAAGAATTAAATTAATTCATATAACGAAGGAGGGGAGGCGGTAAATAGATGCGTGATTTTAATGGGAGATTATTATTATTATTATTATTAATAATAATAATAATAATTATACCGGTTTGAATTAGCAGTAAAACTAAAGCCAAAAAAGCTACACATGATTTTTTGCTGCTCGTACTGCTACTAATTCAACAATCAACACAACACACACACACAAACATCAAACATTTACTTTTATTCAGAAATAAAATAAACAAAATTCCTCCTTGAAAAAAAAAAAGAAATTTGTTTAACATAAAATAAGTTTTATTCGATGGAGTTTCGTTTAGTTTTTACAGTTTTTTTTATTTACTCTAAAATTGTGAACAAAACTAAAGGCCGAATTAATTGTATATAAAAACGACTTCTGTAATTATTTTCTTTTAGTGATTGTATTTTCCGTTAGACTTAAAACTCATTTTAATCCTTTGAATCCTGATAGGCCGATATATCGACCCTGAGAACATACGGCAAAAGAAGACACCAATATTTTGACCCTAATATTTTCCTATAAAATAAAGACTAGTGACTACTTGGTTATTTTGATAAGTTACGGTTCAAAGGATTAAAAACTTATTGACTCATATTAAAGTGTTTTTTTTTTAATAATTGCTTTATTTATTTTTTTTTACTTTGTTTTGGTTAAACCATCTCAGGTCGTCAGTGAGTGACGACAGTCCAATCAAATCATTTTATGTGACGGTTTTTATTTAATTTCAATTTATTTAATAAGTTTTATGATTTTAATAATAAACATTTATATATCTTCTTTGTTATTTTGATATATTTGAATTTGCTTCAACAACGAAAACGTTTTTCGTGGTTGTTGAACGACACAATCACTGCAGTGTTGTTTTTGTTTGTTTTTAATTTTATGTTGTTGTTGAGTAAATAATCTATAAGAAACAAAACCAATAATAATGTAAATAATCAAAATACAAATATTAATATAAATAATTATTTTACTTAACGGAGATTTATAAGATTAGGGCTCAAAGGGAAATATTTTTCGAAATAAAATAGAATAAACAAATATTAATTTTACAATAAAACGTGACTGGGGACTGTGAGTAGTGTTTTGTGTTAATGTTGTTGTGTTCGTAAAGATTTTTTTATGATTTGATTTCGGTTAAAAAAAAAAAAAGAAATACGATTTTTATCAGGATATTATCATCATCATTATTATTGTTATTGTTTTGTTAAACTAGTTTTTTTTAAATTGATATTTGATTTAGAAAATTACACTATTTTTTTTTTGTTTTCGTGTTGTTGTTTTTTTTCATTAATTTATTTAATTTCCAAGGCTTTTTTAAAGTTTCTGTTCCGATTTACTTCAATGACATTCTTTACTCATTATCGATACTGATTGATTATAGGTTTTTGGTGAAATAAAAATACGAAAAAAAAAACTCACTTCAGTCGAGAAATAATTGTGACGTCATAGTATCTGGGCGCCATTTTGTTTCTTATAATGATCATATTGTGACGTCATCATTTTTGGTTGTGAATTGAATGATCAGAAAATTTGGATCGTCTTTGTTTTTTAATATTTTATGGAAAGATTTTTACGTTTTGTTTTTTAATTTCTGTTGAAACAAAAAGGAATTTTTTTTTTAAATGATTTTGTTTAAAAGAAAAAAGAAAGAAAAAAAGAAAAAGATCATTGGAACAGAAAACACAAAAGAAAAATTACGCCCTTTAAATGTGAACAGTTTTTTTTTGTTTTTTTTAATATATGTTTGGAATTTTTTTTAACCCTTCCACCTCGATATTATATTTACTTGGTGAGCAGTTCCAACCAAGTTAAGCACAAGGCCACGATTCCAGAGCCTGAGCTCCAACTTCACTGCCTGAAATATATGCCTTGAGAACATAAGGCAAAATAATACACGCCAATATTTTGGCTCGAATATATTCCTTTTATACAACAACTTTGAGTGACTACTTGGTAATTTTGATAAGTAGAGTTCCAGAGGGTTAAATAACTTTTTTTTACTTGTTTGCAACACCTAAGGGATTTAATTTAAGTTTAGATTGAGAAAGTGTACAAATAATAAGGAAGGATATTTCTTCTTTTAAATTTAACCCCTTTGGATCCTAAGAGGCGGCTATATCGGCCCTTGCAACCTAAGGCAAAAGAAGACACTAATAATTTTATTTTTATATGTTCCTCTAAACTAACGACTCTGAGTGACTACTTAGTAATTTTTGATAAGTCAGGATTCAAAGGATTAACTAAGCCAAAATGTCCACAAGTGCAGCAGCAGCAGCAGCAATAAGAAGCAAAAAGCCAAGACGTCGGGTCACTCTTTCTTTTGGAAGAAAAGCAGAAATCTTAAAAGAAATTGAAGACGAACGTTTACGGGGCACGATTGTCAATCAACGGGAACTTGCTCGTCGTTATGGCATTGCCCAGTCGACCCTCAACAAAATGATGAAGGAGAAACGGGCCATCCATCGGGATTTTGTGAACGGACGTTTCAATTTGAATCGAAAGAGCAGAAGAATCGGGAAATACGCCGAAATCGAGAGTGGCCTCTCGAATTGGCTCAATTCAATCGAGGAAAAAAAACGTCGTCAGATTGATCGTAAATCTCTTAAAGAAATGGCCGAAAAGTTTGCCGTCAGGTTTGGGAAGTTCGACTTTCAACCTACAAACGGGTGGTTATCTCGATTTACACGACGTACAAGCAATCCTGATTTTTCTTTCTCTGCTACGAACGATGAGGAAAGCCAAGAAGAAAGCAGAGAGAAAGAAGAGGAAGAAGAAGAAGAAAAAGGAAAATTCTATCTTTCTTCAGAAAAGGTAAATCATTTAAAACTTACAAAATGGTTTGCATCAAAAGAATTGCGTTTCACTTGTTTGCTGCGTCTGACTTTATGAAGCAATATTAGTTTCTTGTGAAGCATTATTAGTTTCTTGTGAGGCTATATGAGTTTCTTGTGAGGCCATATGAGTTTCTTGTGAGGCCATATGAGTTACTTGTGAAGCAATATGAGTTTCTTGTTAAGCAATATGAGTTTCTTGTGAGGCTATATGAGTTTCTTGTTAAGCAATATGAGTTTCTTGTGAGGCTATATGAGTTTCTTGTGAGGCCATATGAGTTTCTCGTTAAGCAATATGAGTTTCTTGTGAGGCTATATGAGTTTCTTGTGAGGCAATATGAGTTTCTTGTGAAGCATTATTAGTTTCTTAAGCAATATGAGTTTCTTGTGAGGCATTATTAGTTTCTTCTCCGTAAAAAGTTTATCATTTTTTATAAGAGAAAACCATCCAGTTGACTGACTCTTTCATCACCTAACTATTAATCATGGAAGTATACTCACAAGACTTTTAATCACGTTTTTGTCATCACGTGAACACTTAATCACCTCAACATCAATAACTTTAAAAATACAAAATTACATTTATACATGTAACACAGTTTTTATTATGTTACATTTTTTAGGACCTTTGAAAATTTGGGGGTTATTCATAAAAATGGCTATATATATATATATATATATATATATATATATATATATATATATTAAAAATAATTTTAATTTTTCTTTTCATTAATTTTAATTCCATTTTTTTTTTTGTTTCCTGAGAAGAAACTTAGTTGTGGGATCAAACTTCTACTTTATAATAATAATAATAATAATAATAATAATAATAATAATAGTATAGCTAGAAAATAAGACCAGAAAAATATACTTTATTTCGGTTATTTTTTCTACTCTCTTTTTTTTCTACTCTCTTACGGCATATCAACCTTTTTAGGTCATTTAATAACAAGAACAATCATTGTATATACACGTTTTTTGGGTTTTTTATAACACAATATTCGCTATTTAACCCATAGCTGGAGGGAATGTTGAAATTCATATCTTTCACAAGGAAAAAAGATTACACATTCCCACTTTCACAGGGGTATTAGTTCAATTATGCAAATTTAGCAATTGGGATTTGAATTCATGTACTGCGATTCCAAAATCCGAGTGCCTACCCACTTTTCTTTGTGTATGTTTGTGGATTGCATATAATTATAAGTGCGAAACAGGGACGTGTACTTGAGTGCTTGTATATTTATATTTATTTGTGAGTCGGCAAGTGTGCGATGATGACGAAATTTTTATATTATATTTACTTGGGCACCAATCCAAGTTTAACACAAGGCCATTTCTACGTACTCTCACCCGGGCTTTTTAAATTCGGTGTTACCCTTCACCTAGATGAGTTGCTCTCCCGAGTTAACGAGCGCCATCTGCCCGAGGCTGCTAAAGTGAAAGTAATGGTTTTGACTGGGATTTGAACTCGCGTAATGCAATTCCAGATGCCGAGCTTTGACCAATGCTCCACCGTCGCTGCCCCTCCAACCAAGTTTGGCACAAGGCCATTTTTACGTGCTCTTACCCGGGCTTTTTACATACTGTGTTACCCTTCACATAGATGAGCTGCTCTCCCGAGTTAACGAGCCCCATCTGCCCGAGGCTGCTTTAATATGTTCCTCTAATATAACGACTCTGACTACTTGGTAAATATGATAAGTCAGATTTAAAGGAATTTAAAAATTCCTTGAGAAATTGCCCAAAAATTAAAATTTATTTTTTCTGGTCAATTCTTCAAATGTTTAGTGACCCTCATCCTTGAAAATCATAAGCTTGATTTTTCCTTTCTTATGTTAATCGTCTACCAGCGCTTACAAGCCGAATTAGTCTGCAATTCGCTAATCAGTGCTGTCTTTTGTCTAGATAAGTTTATTCTCCCAAGTTTATGAGCCCCATCAACGAACAAAGTGAACACAACAGCCAGGCCATGATTTAAACTGTTAAACCCGAGTAAGAAATTAAAATTTTCTGTGTATTTTTTTTTTTGTTATATTCTGAAAGTGGTAATTTTATATGAATATTTTTCGTATTGTACTTTGTGTATGACTGTCTTTATTAGGACGAATCTATTTATAACAATAAATTAACAGAAGGAATGGCATTTTCTCTTTTATGTTGTTTTTTTCTAAGACTTAATAGCAATATTGAACATTAACGTAGGAACAGTTTTTGCCGGTCGCAAGGTTTACGCCCTCCCTGACCACAAAGCTCTAAAAACATTTTGTTTTATTGAACTACAATCAAGGATCTAATTATATTCAACTTAAGATATCTACTTTTATTGAACTGATGACGCAATTAAAAAATCCTTTTAAAAACAGTTTTATTGTGCATATAAAACATAAAACAAACTACAACGTTAAAAACTCGTTTATGTTATAACATTTAAGATTCTTTTGTTAGCTTTTTACTATTAGTTTTTCTATGATCGATTTTACCCCCTTAAAATGCCCCCCATGGCATGTGCTGCCTTGGGCGGACTCCCCCAATTGCCCTTCCTATCTACGCCACTGATATTGAATAACTCCTTCATAGGGCAATTCAATACTTTTGCCTGGAATATATATATATTAACCAATTTTATGTTGGTTATCTTTTTTTTTTGTTTTGTTTTCTTTTGTTTTTTTGTTTTATGTTAACTCTTTCGACTCAGAGAGCTGATATATCGGCCTTAGTGACATAATGTGAAAGAAGTTACACAAATATTTAGTCATCTGATAGAACGCATCTTAGTGACTAGTTGGTTATTTTGGTAAGTCAGGATTCTAAGAATTAAACATGTCATTGAATAAAGATAGTTCCAAACTAAATATATTTGTTGTTGTCTAGACTATATTTCTATATTTGTAAACATTTTTTAATTCTAATTTTCTTGTTTAGAAGTGATTTTGTAAGATATTTAACCATCTCTTACGACTGGTTTAGTTTGTTAGACTGTGCTTGTATTGAGTGCTAGATAAATAGACAGGATTATAAGGTATTTCCATTGCGAGTAAAGTTAGATTTTTCATAAATAAAAGCTGGCTGTGTAGTCTCACTTAAGAAAATATTTCTTATCAACTATTTTGTTTATTTTGAATAGAGTTAATTTACTAACATGTCTAATGTCAACTTTGTCCCAGTTAACAGAATCAGAATATCATATCCGCCGAGACTTAGGGAAATCAGACGGAGTTATCAATTCAGTTGCCACTGTTTAGTCATATTTCGCCTCTGAAGATAGAAACGACTTAAAAGCACTTTTCTACTCTGCAATCAGAATTGACCAAGACTCGATTTTGACCTACAACTTTTTACTTACTTACAGATTGAATTTAAGAAAAGTTCCTTTGGCTTAATTGCAAATGGTTTTCTATAATAAAACCATTTTCTTAGCGTTCTATCAATGAAGTAAGTATAGGACACACTAACCTCACACACTCCTATATTCTGAAAAAGGAACCACAACCCAAATGTAATATATGCCAAACT
>JAUZSX010300724.1:0-13126 GCA_034780655.1 Idiosepius hallami | reverse complement strand
ATAGTGTGTGTGTGTGTAAGATGTGTGTGTGTGTGTGTAAGATATGTGTGTGTGTGTGTGTGTAAGATATGTGTGTGTGTGTGTAAGATATATGTGTGTGTGTGTGTGTAAGATATATGTGTGTGTGTGTGTAAGATATATGTGTGTGTGTGTGTGTAAGATATATATGTGTGTGTGTGTGTGTGAGAGATGTGTGTGTGTGAGAGATATGTGTGTGTGTGTGATATAATTATTTAGAAAAAAAAATGGATGTATGTAATTTCAACACTATAATATTTCTATTACACCTTCATCAGGACATATTTCATAGTATTTCTTTTACTGTAAGATGTTTAATATGGGCAGTAGATGTTGTTTTTTCAGAAATATAGGTTTGAAAAAGAGATAATAAAAAGATACAAAAAATACATCTATAATGGTCAGTGCAAATCTTGGAATGGAACTTTAGAATCATTTTAGATCTACTGTCCATCTTAAACATCTTGTGGATACAGTAAAATAAATAAGATGAAATATGCCTTAACAAAGGTGTATCTGAAATGTTATAGCATCAGCATTACATATATCCATCTATGTTTTTTGTTTTTTCTAAATTATTTCTATCATTCACCATTGGAATTTATTTTCCATTTTTTCTAATTTATAATGAAAAAAAAAAATGAAAAGGAATTACAACTTAGTAAAACCTCTTATCAATTTATTCTAATATAAATCTATTTTAGAAATGACCATCTTCAGATGGCGACTTAATATCTAACTTTATATTAATGAATCTATTCAGCTAGAAAACTACAATACATAAAGGTTTTCTTAAAGCAAAGTGATTTCATAAGATCAAGTATTTTGTTTTTTTAGTAAAAGAATTAAGACATTTTTCAATATTATTTTACTATAAAATAAAGTGTAAAAATGACTATGGGTTAAAATAAATTCATAATCGTTTCTACTATAATGTTATTTTTTTTTCTTTTTCTCCTAATTTATATTACTCTGTTTAGTTTTCACTTCGAGCTTTTTATAGAGATTTAGCTTTTTTATGAAGGTGATTTGGACTTTTCCGTATCATCATTGCATTGAATTTACATGCTCTGTATGAGGCATTATCTACCAGGAATCAAAAGTTACATCATCTGTACACCAATTCCCAAGATCAAATGCAGCTTTTTATTCCTGGTAGATGAAGCATCTCGAAAAGGGGAACTATGAAAGAGATAACCTACAGTCTTGTGGTTGATGATTGAAATGTATATGTAGGTTATACAGTATTTTGTATTGAACTGAGCCAACACATATTACCTAAGTTGATAACAATCCCTTTAGATTTACCAGACGTATGCATGGATATCTATGTTGAATAATATGTTTTATCATTTATATTTTCTAGAATCTATTATAAACTTGTGCCAAACAAACAACTATGTGCATAATTCTTCTATACAACCACTATCAAATAATTTTTTTAAATGTTTGACTTTTTTCTTTATATTATGTTTTTTTTGGTTTTTTATTAAGTCAAGAAAAAATTCAGTTTAAAACTGCTAAAATGTTTTGAAAAGAATGTGAAGAAAATACCTGTATTATTCTTTTTGATGTGTCTAAAGGTAAACAGGTAAATATTTTGTGTAATTTTCTGTGGTTGTGAAAACTTGAAATGTTCAAATTGAATTAAAAATGGGAGAAAAAAACCTTCAATGTGATAGTATAAAGGCTGGGAACAATCCTGGTACAATTAAAAAAAAACTTTTTTTCTACTATTTTCACATTGTATTATTCATATAAAACTATTTTGGTTTAGAACAAACTAGCCTTTTCTGCTGTTAATTATTACCTTAATATATTTTGAAAAATTGTATTTTTAAGGACAATGAAAGCAAAACTATTAACTTTTTTTTTTTTTTTTAAATTGTGTATTGATGAGAATAAACTTCATTATCACACCTTAGGAAAATGGCTATGTAAATATAATTGTAAAACCTGCTAGCATCAACTAAAATACAGATGAGAACCATAGGTCTTTTTTTTAAGCCTTACTTTTCAGATATGTTTTTCTGTATTCAATTTTTGTTAAAGATTGCATCTTGAGTAAAAAAGAATTTACCAGATATGTTTTATTACTTTATTACTCATCCATTTACAAAATTGGGAGGAGAAAAAGCATCTGATTTATTGTATAGAATTTAAACATTTTTTTAAAATTTATTTATTTCTAAATGGGTGAATTATTCTTCTAGAGACCTTTTTATTTTTATTACTTTTTCTCCAACATCATAAAGATTATTTTGTAATAATAATCTGACAGGTTTTGCTGTTTGGTATGACTATCAGTTAAAACTGGCTGACCTATTCTTGTTAGTTTTAATTTCATTAGAGAACTTTATTATGGGATATTTAGATGGGAAAATGATCTCAACTCTTTAATAGTAAATATATATGATTACTGTGCAGCAAAGTTGGAACATTGGTAAAAGCTCGGGCTCTAGAATTGTAGTACACAAGTTTAAATCCCACTCAAAACCATTGCATTCACCTTTACCTGCCCCAGTCAGATGGGGCTTGTTAACTTAAGAAAGCAACTCGTCTAGATAAATGGTAACACCGAATGTAAAAAGCCCGGTTGGTTTTGTGCCAAACTTGGTTTGGTGCTCACCAAGTGAATATAATATATGATTACTATCCTTCTAAACTAACAAATAAATGAATTTCCTTAAATTTCAACTAAAGCAAATATTGAATAATGTTAGTATGTAACCAATATTATTTAAGATCGTTTTACTGTTTTGATTTCAAGTTTTTTTTATGGATGTAAAGACTTTTAAAGTATTGCTCATGAAAATGAATGTCAGTGAATGAGGATTTTTAAATTTTAGTTAAGAAAGCTAAAACTTTAGGGAAGTGCCTAACCAAAAAAAATAAATGCAATCTTTTTAATGAGAATTTTGTTCTTGGAATTTAAAAAATCTTTTTGCAATGTTTCTCATCAGAAATATCATCAGTATTTCTGTTATCATAATTTTCTTAAGAAGTCTGAATCAGTAGAATTTTACCAACTCCACTTCCTTTAGTCAACCCTGCTTTTTTTCATCATTGCTATAAATGATCCATCTCTTTTCACACAATACAATTGCTTTAAAAAGGGGATATTTTCATTGTGTTTATATGGCAAATCAGAAAAAAATGCCATCAAAATGGTTCTTTTCATTTTTTCATGTGGCAGCCAAACATGGTCTTAATTTAAATACCCAAGTTTCATTAATCAACCGTTGATAGGATCCTTTAGGATTCATTGTGAAGATAATAATAGTAAGAATAATGAAGATAAGGAGAACAGTTCACAAAAATCAATCTAGAAAACACTTATTGATGTCCTGAATTGTTTATTCCTTAAAGAGGGTCTGCCATAGCATTTTTTTTTCTTTCTAAGGCAATCATCACCAGTTAGTAACTTTAAGAACTACTTTCATTTTGTCCATTATCTAAAGCATCATTATTTTCTTCACATATTTTTTTGTTATTTTCTGAAAAGGTTTTTTTTTCCATACCTAAAAAGCAAAACATCAAGTGCCTAAAATTCCCCCTTTTTTTATCTTCTATTTTTTTTTAAAGAGTTGCAAATTGACACATGTTAAGTGACTAAACTTCCTTTTTCAAGAGATGGCTTTAAAATTGTGTTTTAACCGGAAATGTTAATGTTAGCATGGTTTTTATTCATCATTAATTTGATGTGTGGATCAAAATGCGAATGACTAAAAAATAGGCACAAGTTTTTTTTTTTTTTGTTTTTTTTAGACAATCTAGTATTTTAATCTGAAATATCTATGTGCTCGTCTTAGTTTAAAAATCAGTTTTGTTTGGTTGCTCATTCTAAAATATTCCTTTTTTTCATGTCATTTTTTATTTCTTTGGATAAAATTCTTCTCTTAAAACAAAAACAAAACTTTCCAATGATTATGGCTCAATTTTTTTGTAATCAAGATTAGTTAAAAGATTAAATAAATGAAAGTATGACAAGTATTAAAAAAAAATTATTCAGTTAAATCATAAAAATCTGTTGTCAAATGTACTTTGAAACAAATTATTAATTTTAGATTTCGTAGAGTTTTAAAAAAAAAATTTTTCTTTTTTTTTTTTCTCCTTTTTTTCTTCTCTTTTCCTTTTCATGTTTTCTCCATTTTTTTTCCTCCTTTTTGATATTCGGTTGGTAAATATATAATTTGATAAGGTTTACTAAGTTTCCTTTAATGGAAGAGAATAATAATCATTTATGTTTTGTTTAAATATCTAATTTAAAATTCAAGAATTGGAAGAGATAATCATGGATATTTTTATTTATTCCTTTCATTCACAAGATTATCAAGAATTAATCAGATAAACTTGCTTGTCACCATTGTTTTTTTTTCTTTCTTTCATTTATCCCCCTATTTACTTTGATAAATCTTTGTCCTTTTATCAAATCCAGCCTATGACCCACTAGGTACCAATTATACCTCACTCACTCCTTAATTCTATTAACATTTAGAATTTATAATACATATAAAGGATGAAAGGCCAAGTTTTTAGTTATATTTGGGTGTTGTTACAAGAAAGTCTACCTCATATTAAATACTACTATTTCGATCTAAACTGACTTAGTATTTAGAATGTTTTTTTGTTGTTCTGGATTATGAATTCCTTTTTGTATTTTTAAAACTTTATTTTCCTCAAAACTGGTTTCTTTCTAACTATTGGCAATTTTGGTTATTGGATATCAATTCTAGACTTAGACATTTCAATGAAAGTTTCTAAAAAGGTTTTTTTTTATTTTCAAAATTTAATTCTTCAGAATAAAATCTGATTTGTTTTAGATAATCTCTCTAAATTCTATGAATCAAAGATAATTTATAAACTGGATTTAATAGAAGTGATTTATTTATAAAAATACTCAATATTTGTCTCAAAGCAATTGAAGACTTTAAATTTTTGTTTCAAATTTAAAGCTTCCTTTTTGTTTTAAAAAGAAACCAACCTTTTATAAACTGTTAACAAAAGCATCTAATGATGCACTGCCTTGGACACATCATCAGTGTTGATTCCTGGGATCACCGGGTGTTTTGGAACACTGATTTCAAAAAGGCCTTCAAGTTGGGGGTTGGACATAGGGCTAGCGACCCTTTCTCGTAAAACAAGTATGCTACAGAAACAGCAAATTTGCTGCCCAATGCACCACTAGGTTTAATGGTTAATGGATTAATGGATACCTAGTATACTTCATATTAAGTTAACTTTATTTGGCCTACTCTTGTGGACGGAAAGACCACAGGTGATTTGTTTCACTTTAGAACAATTTCCTCACTATGACAAGATCTCTTTTTAAAGAGTTTAAAAAAAACTGTGTGGACAAAAGGAATGTTTCTCAAAAATGATTGTTCTCATTATTAAATGGCTTATAAAAGTTGATATGCCAGTAAAATAAACAAACTAACTTTTTCTTTGCCATAAAATAAAACTTATTTCAATAGTGAGTTAGGATTGATGCTTTATAATGGCTGAAAATATCCTTGGGTAATATATGATTGATTATTTATTTTACTCATTTAATTTTGATGAGAATACTAGTCATGATAACTAAAGGTATGTCTATCTTTGAATAAAGATTTTTTTTCTTCTTCTCTCTTTCTATTTAGCACCCTCCCCCAAAGAATTCACTATCTTGTCTCCATTCTGTATTTTTTTTGTTTTTTTTTTGTTTCTCATGCCAATCTCTTTAAATTATTTGCCCAAAAATAAAAGAATTTTGGTGCTTCCTTTTGGTCCAAAGAAACTGCCAGACAGAACATTTCTATCTCTCTCTCTCTCTCTCTTCTCTCTCTCTCTTTTGAAAAAATAAACCAAAAAGAAAATTAATTATCAAAATAATAAAACATTTGCAGTGCATGAAAACTAATATAAATTTAATGTAAATATTCTTTCTGTGTTTCTATCTTGATGCCTCTAAATGGTTGTGTGTATGTATGATTGTGTGAGTGAGTTGTTGCTGTGTTTCGATAAAATGTAGTTGACCAAGGTGTAATATTTGACGCATAATGAGTCATCTTGTTTGTATGGATGTGACAGAGGAAAAATAAACCTCAAATACTAAAGACATTTCAATATATTTTTCATTCTTTTCGCAGAGATGTTTCATTTCAAAATTTAACCATGTTTTTTTTTTTTTTTTTTTGGATCTTTTTGAGACAAATTTTGTATCTAAGTAATTTGTTACTTTGTATCATTATTGCGATTTGTATAAAATATGAGAGTTTTTATATTTTTTATGCTCCCCCCCAAAAAAAACAGATTTAAAAAACCTCTCTGTTGTATGAAATGAAGAAATTACCAAAACTATTGTAATTGTTTTGTGCAAATGATGTTACTATGATTGTATTTAGATTTGAATGATTTGTCTATTTTTCTTTGGTCTTAGTATTTCTAGTCTGAATTACAAGCTTTTTTTAATAAGCTATTTACAATACAAGACTTGGTAAAATGTTTAAAAGAAAACTTGTTTTACTTAATATTTCTCTGGAATTACCAAAATGGCTCAATAATTTCATATCAAAAAAATGTTAGTACTATTCTGAATCTTCCATGTCTTAAAAGCCACTGTAAAGTCTATAAACCTCCTTAAAAAAAAAAGATAGAAAAGATTTTATAAATCCTATTTTAAAATCTAATTCATGGTTTTAAAAGAACAGGTTGGCAAGTTTATTTGTTCAATTTTCATTTCACCTTGAAAAGTGTTGTTTTATCTGTGAATGTGAATGATTTCACCTTCCTCTGTCCCAAATTAAAAATTTATTTTAGAAATAATTTAGTTTCATTTTCAGAGGCTTTGGGTGGCTATTGTAATTTAACCTTGATTTAAAATTGTCCTCCATTTTGCAAAACCAGTTATCTGAACATCTTTTTTATTTTCAAATTCCTATAAAGCCATGATGGCACTATTATTTTAAAAGCCACAAGCAATTAGTTAAATGGAGGGTCAATTTTGAAAGCAGACTGCACTGAAAAATGAAACCAAGATACAGGTGGCCCTTGGGTTACGACAGATTCGACTTACGCAATTTTGACTCAATTTTTCTTTTAAACTTTTTTTTTGTAAACACTTTGATCCTTGCTCAGCAAATTTATTTTATTGAATTAATATTAAGCGGAATTGGACATTTATTTAGCAATTTATGGGGTATTAAAAGATTATTTCTGAGTTATGTGGAAATTTGGGTTGCGTCACCAGCATAGGAACGGAACTTGTTCGTAAGTCGAGGGCTGCCTGTAATTTAAAGTGATTAATGACAGCTTTGAATGTTAAATTTGTTAAAGACACTAAAGATTTTTATGCAAAATATTGCTAACTTGGTGAGATGCTTCTCCTATTTACCAACCTGTTTCTTTTTGAACTCCACAAAATCTGAAAGCCTATAATTTCTAATATCCTAAATATGACTGATAAGGCTGTCTTGGAAACAGAATAGTACTTGAATGTTTATTGTTTCTCTGCTCACTACAGTTATATAAAAATATTTATCTTTCATATATAACTATAGAATTATATCTTCTGATCAAAGAGTTTTTTCATAAGAAATATTTTCTAGTTGATTCATAGACATGTTAACTGATAACTTTATGTTCATTGAAAAGAATCTTATTTTTGTTTTTG
This sequence comes from Idiosepius hallami, assembly GCA_034780655.1. Lineage (NCBI taxonomy): Eukaryota > Metazoa > Mollusca > Cephalopoda > Idiosepiidae > Idiosepius > Idiosepius hallami. Next base: position 5,454 of record JAUZSX010300724.1, on the reverse strand, counting down.
TTAAAAAAAGTTGTTTGTTTTATCTTAATTTCTGGTATCTGACTTTTATTTCATTGGCAATTATTTAGATGTTTGAAAAGAATTTTTTTTTATACATAAAATGGAAAAAAAAGTTAATTTTTTCAGTTTTCAGGAATGTAAAAAATACTTGGAATAAATGAAAATTCAAAAACTTGTAAGATGAAAAAAATAATTTCAGTATTTTAAAATATGAGAAAAAAAAAAGATTATTTTCTGTAAATTGAAAATAAATTTTATGTTTTTTTTTGTTTTTTTTCATTCTTCTTTATTTATTAATTTTTCTTAAATTTCAGTCTTGAATAAATTAGCCTGAGAGAACAACCCCAGACCAAAGACACAAAGATAAACAGATAAGTAGATACAACCGGACACAAAAAGAACACACACACTACAACATGCCACACAAGCACACAAAAAAAGTTCTTGCTGTATTTCCGTAATTCCAAATCTCATAACCACGATGTTCCCCTGATGATCCAGAGGTGAAACCTAGGTAGGGAACTTCTTTAATAAATAAGTCATAGCTTTACTTTAGTATCGAACACTTTATTTGTTCATTGATAACAAATCCTTCTACTTACACACTATATATATATATATATATATATATATATATATATAATTAAATCATTTCGGATAGAATTATTTTTATTTTATTTTTTAAATAAGTGTAATATGATGGCTGACCTACAAATGGACAAACGATCAATGCAGACAGAGGATAAGCGGCAATTAGGACTACTTATTTTTTAGAAGATGTTGAAGTTTGGTTTCTCGCCCTTCCAAACGCTCTTTGTTCTGCTGGCCTTCTGAAAACCAAAGATGGAACGAGCCAAGACCAAAGTTATTGTTTTCATTGTTTTATTTTGTGGCTATCTTGTCCCTAGCGAGTCTCCACTCCCTCTGCTCTAATTTCCCACATCACCCTTTTTTTATACGAAGCTGGTTAGCGATTCCCGAAGCTAAACAATAATATCAGAGGTCTACAAAAACAAGCTTTAACCTATAACAACATTACATAAGTATTAGTACATGTAAAATAAACCCTTTACCTTCAGATAATTCTTAGTTTAGCCGTGAACTGAACTGCTATTGCCATTGAATCACAGTTTGATTCAATAAGAACAGTGTGTTCAGAAAGTTACTATGCATCTATAATTTCTAAACGAGCTATATCCTGTGTTGAAAAATAAACGCAATATTTCAGAAAATCTATTATTTGTAAAGAACATTGGCTGACTTATGATTTATAAAATAGATTACATTATTTAATTTCAAAAATATTTGCAATTGAAAAGATTGCTGCAGCATCGTTTATTGTCTTAATCCTTTTGACCCTAAAAGGCCGATATATCGGCCCAGTGGACCAAACCAAGTTTGGCACAAGGCCATTTTTACATGCTCTATATACCTGGGCTTTTTTAATTTAGTGTTACCTTTCACCTAGATGAGTTGCTCTCCAGAGTTAACGAGCCCCATCTGCCCTAGGCAGCTAAAGTGAATGCAATGGTTTTGACTGGGGTTTGAACTCGCATAACACTATACTAGAGCCCAAACTTTTACCAATCCTCCACCGTCGCTGCCCATTCTTGATATAATTGTCTCATAGAAAGCATTTAAGTAACTAGCTAGTAATTTTACTAAGTCAGGGTTCTAAGGATTTACTAGTCAATGAAAAGTGACTTGCTAAAAGCATTGCACTTTTTTAAAGGCAAAATTTAACAAATTAGTTTAATTAATTAACTTTTTTTTTAATTCCCCATTCATTAATGAAACCTGTTACAACATGTTTTATGAAAAATGGAACATTGTCCACCTGAACAAAAATCAAAACACTTGGCTGGCAAAAATTTTCAATCTTTTCTTCTTCTTTTTTTCTTCCAACTATAAAAAAAAAAAAACATTTCTTTTTTTTTTTGGTAGGGGTTGTATTTTATGTTTATCTATTTTGAAAAAATCGTTTTTTAATCATTTCTGTTCCTTTGCATACGTTGGGGGATTTGTGTTAAACAAGATTACTAACAAAAAAAAAAAAGAGATTGTGTTCATTTGTTGAGTTGTGAACCAAGGCCAACTGATCATTTGCAGATGAAATTGAGATCCAAACTTGTTTAACACGATTTCATTTATTCTGAAACAAAACTCCCAAAAGCAAAAAAAACTTCAATTTATGTAAATTTAGCTTTTCTACTCAAAGAAATTAATTAGTCTAAATGTTTGGATAACATTGCTATTGTGGCATTACATGTGGTTGATAATTATATGGAGGCCCTATCACCATCCATGGCAGCCAACATAGAAAAATAGGTATCAGAAGGTACAATAAATTTAAGCAAAAGGGAACAGCATTTGGTGTTTATATTTCAAAACAATTTTATTAGTGATAGAAAAAGGGTTGAAATGGATTAGTTGGTGTGTTTCAGAAGTGGGTGAAATGTTAAATGTTGAAAGTGAAAAGAGAAAAATTGAATGAAAACAATGCTGTAGGAATAAAAGTCTGTGAAAGGTGAGAGTTAAGAAAGGAATGGTCTTTAGGAGATATTTGTCTTGCATGTTAGGAATAAAATATACATGAGTGTGTATAATTGTAGAAGGCTTCGACGCGAGGCCATGTTTACAGGGCGTTTACAGTTTTCAATGTCGTAGTAGTGGTCTTGTGGCCGTTGCTGATGATAGTGGTGTCGGGTGTAGCACAGTGAGAAGGCATGGGTCTGGCTAAGATGGCCGCCTGACGATAATTCATGTAGCAACTGGTGATAAAAAAGAGGAAGACAGTCCTTTCAGCAGTCTTATATAGTGGAGTGGTCTAATGCGGCTAAAGTTGTTGACTGGAAGGTGCGCAGATCAAATGCGCAAGGGACGATTTTGAGCATTTCGTCTAGAGTGGTTAAAGTGTTAACATCCGGCGATATCGCCACACTATCTTGTAGCCAGACAAAAAAGGGGAGGTCGACTTGGGACAGTAGATAGGTAGTTGAACTCCAGAATCGTAATATGTGAGCTCAAATCAAAGTTCTTCCGTGTACGTTCACAGTTGGACTACTACCCTTGGGAAAGGTATAAATCCACACTTCCCTTTCCAGCTATGGATTAGTGAGTGCACATTGTGTAATTCAGTAAACTATGTGTGAACAAAAAGAACATTTCTCAAAAATGATTGTTCTCTGAATTAAATGGCCTAAAAAGGTTGATATGCCGTAAAACACAAACAAACCAGACAAAAAATTACTTGTGAAAGTGGTAAGTAGCATTTTTGGAAAATATTATGTATAAAATCATTAGAAATTTTTCTGTAACTTTTCCCTTCGAAGTTTATTTGCATTAATAAATTCGTCATTATTGCAATCTTGATCGACAAGTTGTTGGATGCTCCAAAAAAAATTTATAAATTGATTCTGAAATAAAATTACACCGTTACAAAGTTGATTATTCGCTCAAAAATAGGTGAAAATTTTATATTAATTGGATAATTACCTGATTTTTGGCAGATTTTTAAAGGGAGACTCCACCAAAAAAAACGGTGACCTCTTCTTAGCCGCGGCTGTCTGTCTCTCTACTCAATAACAATACAACGCGCCATTTTCAAACTTACTTATTAACTCTAATTTTTGAGACACAAATAGATTAACTCTTTTCGTTTTTTCCACTGAAGTTCTAGGCAGCCCTGGTAGCGAGCGTGATCTCTGGTACAAGAATTCAAGCACAACAAAAAAAAGGAAAAATGGAAACAAAGAGAACAAAAATATGAAGCAAGACGATGGTATGGATAATAATGCAATGATGCAGATGCACGTGTTGAAAACAGTGAAAAACGAGGCGATTGACTGACCGACCGCCAACTTGCGGTCAGTTTTGGGCACTCTTGCAGTTTAGGGAAGAAACGCATTTGATCTTCGTCGGTGGGGCAGGACACCGGTTGTAATTCGGCAATTTGATTGGCTGATGAAAATGACGTTATTTTGCAACTAAACTTGAATTTGACACAAATAAGGGAAAAAGAACTCGAAAATTAAAATAAAACAATATTAATTTTTTTTATCAAATGATATAAAAACAATAACTACAGAAACAAATAATTATCGTCTTTACAATTCTCCCAACAAACTAATATACGCGGAAAATTAAATATTAAAAACAACAAAAATAAAAACAATAACAACAATTTATCAATTTGATTTATTAAAATAATTTACTTCAAATTTTACAAAATTGCTATTTATTTTCTTTTTTTTTTTCTAGTTTAATTCAAGTCATTTTCATTACTTTCATCAGCCAATCAAATTGCCGAGTTACAACCGGTGTATTTTACCGTCCACCTAAATCAAATTCGTTTTTTCCTCAAACTGCAAGAAGAATGTCCAGTTTTGGAACTACAGACTTTGTCCGTCTTTGAAATAAAATCGGTAGCACCAGAATTTGTCTGTAATATCCGAAACCCGTTAAAGAGAAATCAGTTAAACCGATATATGATTACGCCTCATCTACCAAATATCTACAAGATAGTTTGAAATTCTTCTGGCTGCTGACCTGGACCTCCTCCTTTGGAAGCCACATTTTATTTCTGATGACAAACTTCTATAAAATGTAAGTCAGTGAAATTTTATCATTTTCACGTTTTAGATTATTATTGTTGCTTTGAAACAGAAATGTATATTTAAAAAAGAAAAAAAAGAAAAAGAATTTTTAAACACAGTTAAAACAAAAATAACAATCTAGCCTGCTTTTACTTACCCTGAATAACAACCAGATCAAACCACATTTTCAATAACTGAGTGGATAAAATATTTAAAAATATTTTATTTATAAAATACTTTAAATAGTTCCAGAGGTTATTGATATGCTGGCTGGTAAAACAAACATTAAAATATTTCGTTCGTTTTGAGATAACTTATATGAAAAAAAATATTTAAAGGTAAAATTTATTAAATGATTTTTCAAACCGTATTTTTTAACGAAAATACCCTCTAGTTGTTTGATATCAAATAAACTGACGAAGGTTCTCAAAGTTATGCAAATGTTAGGTCTTTCGCGAGTGTCCATTTTTAGAAATAGGATAAACGTCTTCAGTGTTGAATCAAGTCAAAGGGAGATAACTTTGTTTTCACTGTTTTAACACTTCTAAATTTGACTTTCCCACAATTATCTTCATCTGTTGTTTGAAAAAAAAAGGGATATATTTCCTTTTGAATTTTAATTTTTTTTTAAAACTATTTGATCTTTGCACTTTTCAGGTAGTAATGAACTTTGAAAATTTTTTTTTTATAATTTTAATGGTGAATTAAGTTTGGTGTAGTCACAATAATGAATCTATCACAAATAAACACAAACTCTGTTTCACACACACACATATACACATATATACAGTATCGGCCATAATATAAGGAACGGAAACAAAATGTACAATCATTCATGTATATTTCAAAAATTAGACCA
>JAUZSX010300703.1:0-13130 GCA_034780655.1 Idiosepius hallami | reverse complement strand
TATAAAAAGCCCGGGTAAGAGCACGTAAAAATGGCCTTGTGCCAAACTTGGGGGTGCTCACCAAGTAAATATCATATCCCAAACAGGATTTCCCAACGGGGTCCGTACTGCCCACCAGGGGGGCGTTACGAGACTTCAGGTGGGCAGTGGCCACATTTGTCGTATAGGGGGTCCCTAACATCCTTTGGGGGGGAGCAGTGAAAGACTGAGAGCTTCTAGTAACATTGTGTGTAAAATAGAAGAACAAAAAGTTAATTTGCAAGAAACTATCATTAATTACAATGTGACGAAGAAGTGAAGATAATCTTTAAAAAACAAGCTATGAATAAAATGTGGTTACACTGCAGTGAAGTGTATGCAATGGTATGATATCTTAATTGACCCACTTGATTTATAGCTGTTACTGTTCCCATTCAATTGACTAGAATTTAGTGTAAAAAAAAAAAAAAAAGCATAAATAGAATTCTTGACTTCGGTTAAAAGTAAAAACAGTTGCCCCCTTTTTGTTGTTGTTGTTTCTTTTGCATCTATAAGACACACACACACATATATATATATATAAACATAAACTTTTATTTAGAATTGGAAGTGTGGAAAACAAAATTTATTTTTTATTTTTTGAGAAGTTTATAGCAGACAGGCTTAACGACACGTCTCTTTTGCGACAGTACGAGGATTTTGAGTTACGACAACTCATGTCGCTTTACAACAGTTCTCTTGACTGGGAGATTTAAACCAACATCAAGCCAGTCAGTAAGAAGATCTCTGGTGTGCACACAGCAGTGCGTTACCCTCTCCGAGACAATGAACAACTAACCACATTACAGAACTTACATAAATAGCAACACACATGCAGGTTTCCCCCTCACACACACAACTTTAAGTTGAAGAATAATTTTTGTGTTTTTTTTTTTGTTATTACTCGCTGAGTAAACTTTCAATGTTTACGAAATTTTTGGACAAACTAATCATTTTTTTTCACAAAGTGAAATATACATCTGTGCAAGAGTGTGTCTAGATTTATTGATTTTTACTAGAATATTGTTATGCTTGGTAAAAACTTCAAATATAACTTGAATATTCAAGCTGAAGTGAACTTCATCATTATTGGACTCATTTATTTTTAAAAAGAAAAAGAAACATTATTATATATATATATATATATATATTTTCTTCTTAGACATTCTAAAATATCACAAGTGACCATTACCTGGATTCTTGTCATTCATTCTTTTTGAAGGAGATTTCTGAAAAATGTTGCTATTAATTGGATTGATATTTATAAGTTATTGTAAAGTTTTACACTCTCTATTTTAGATTCTCTTAAGTGATAGATCTACATATTGTGCTTTAAAAAAAGCTGTCCTCCCTCAGTTGACTAATAGCCTCCCCTCCTTAAATGGATACAGAGATGATTTATATTTAAAAATTATATTTCCATTATAAACAGTCACACATGCCCACATTTATGCATACATTGTGCTGTCATAAACATTACCGATTCAAAAAGAAAACATCATTGTGCGTGCGTATTGGCGTACTGACCTCTAGAGGTTTAGCCGACTCAACCGCTAATCATACACAATTCAGTTGTGAGTCTCATGAGAATTTGAAATTCACTAGTAGTCCTCCATCACATCTATAGATGACTGTCTAAGCAAAGAAAGAGGTTGCATCTACTCAGTGGTTTAACTGCACCCCCAGACACTAACCTATGTAATCCCACCCCAGCGCAAGATACATACCTTTGGTATTTATAAATGGTCACCCATCTAACTACTGACCAGGCTCATCCCTGGAGTTTTGTAATCAGTGTTACCCTCCACCTAATTGAGCTACTCACCTGAATTAATGAGCTCCATCTGCCTGAACTAGCTAAAGGTAAATGCAATAGTTTTGACTGGGATTTGAACTTGTGTAATATGATTCCATAGTTCTAGCTTTTGCCAATGCTTCACCTAATCATTAAACATTATAGTCCACATAAGAAATATACAAATTATCAAGCCTCATCTAAAGCATTTAAAAAATGAAAAATAAAATTTATCTTGTTTGGTTTTGATTTTTTATTGCATATTAACCTTTTTGGTCATTTAATGCCGAGAACAATCATTTGTTGATAAACATCTTTATATTTGCTTTGGTTTTGTCTTTCCATGAGAGATCAAGCTTTTTGGTCATTTAATGCCCAAATTAAAATGTAATAGAATGGATGTGACATAATTATAGTTACTTCTGAGAAGATACTTAAAGGAGTGAAAAGGGAAGAAATAATAAATAACTACCCTGCGCCTTGTGGCTCCTTTACCCAATAAAGGTAAGTTGCACCTCTTCAACATATTGGAGCCTTTGACTATATATTTACATACATATACAAATATATATAGAGAGAGATAGACAGAAAGAGAGATGGATTGATAATTTATATTTCAAGTGTAATAATGATTTTGTAGTTAACCTTATAATTAATTCTTTTGGTAATTTTTTTGCTTTATAACAAATCTGTGAAGCCAAGGAGCCTTGCAGTCCCTAAGGAGCTCCCCCCCCCGCAATTGTGGGGTCTGCAGGGGCCCTAAGCATGGCCCTGCCTGCTGATGCTCATATTACTAACACCAGTTGATTGGTTTTGAATATTAAAAATGGACCAACTCATAAGTGAATGTTTTTAATAAGGTTGGTGATTTAAAACAAATGAAAAAAATAGCTATGAAAATATTTTTCCTTCTTTTTAATAAATACCATTCTTCACTTTAAGGCAGAATTGATCAATTCAGAATTAGGAAATGCGCAATGAAACCTTTGACTCACCCGTGGCATTATTGCCATGGAATTTGTTAATGTCTTTCCAGGTTTATTTTCACCTTTTCTAAAGACAAAAAAAAAGCTTTTCTAACTGAATGCGACATTTCTTCATTTTCAATCCCAAATGAAATTCATCAATTAACAACATTTGTTCACACACGCATATTATTAAAAGCTTTAACTAAATTATAGTTACATGCAATTCAGATATTTAATACTAGAATTGATATCTAAATATATTATTGCTATTTTTATAATATATATATATATATATATATATATATATACTAGTTAAGTGTAGACACAGATGCGTTTGTCAGATTGAAAGCTCTTTCAACCTGACGAACGCATAAGCAAGAAACTGACAGTTGTCGATCCCCGTTGACTCCGTGTCTACACTTAACTAGTATACATGCCCTATCACTGATATTGAGCACTCTAACTATAATTTTAAGTAACCTTATTACTTACAATAATAATATATATATATATATATGAATTATCAATAGTATTGATTACAATTTGAAATTAACATCAATAAATGTAATTGATGTTAATTTCAAATTGTAATTAATACAGTTAATAATTCATATAATACTGTCGAAAAATTAAATTCCATTTGGTCTATTTGTAAACCCATAGAGTTAAAAATATTGAGCACTCTACTTTGCTATACAGCAAATGCAACGTTTGTTCTCTAAGCATCCTAAAAAGTGTGGATAATACTGAACTTCTATACACACATATATATTTATATATAGGTATATAATTGATATCTAGATAGATTATTGCTATTATTAACGAAAGAAAAGTTAAAAAAATAAAACAAAGAAACATAGAATTCAATCAAAAGTTAACAAAAAATGAATTTTTAACTCATTATAAGAGAAACTGGAATCTTCCTAAAAAAAATAATGGCTTAGCTAGAGTGAATGTCACCCGGGGCTGTCCAATCAAATATTAGCCCATTGACCCCCACATCACCCTACGCTGATTGCAATACTTCTAGAATAGATTGAGAAACCTTATAAAAACCAATTAGTAAAAAGGTGGGGCTAAAACACCTATCATACCCTTTGATTAATGATGGTGTGGAGTCATTCGGGAGAGCTCTTGGTTAACACATGTCAAATTAAAAAAAACCTAGACAAAACGTTAAAAAAGTAGATTTTTCTTCGGACTTCAGAAATATCACATGTTCAAACTTGTGTACTACGATTCCAAAGTCCCACTGCCTATCCACATGGCCTATTCTATGATTTCAACATGGTTTTCGCCATAGCTGGAGGGAAGATGGGTATTCATATCTTTCCAAAGGGTATTAGTCGACATGTCAACGTAGACGGAAGAACTTAGATTCGAACTCGTGTATTACTATTCCGAAGACCGACTGCCTATCCACTAGGCCACATCGACTGCCCCTTCTATGAATTCAAGATGGTTTTCGCCATAGCTGGAGGGAAGATGGGTATTCATACCTTTCCAAAGGATATTAGTCGACATGTCAACTTAAAAGAACTTGGATTCAAACTTGTGTACCACGATTCCAAAGTCCAACTGCCTATCCACAGGCCCACATCAAACGCCCCGCCCCTTCTATGAATTAAAGATGGTTTTCGCCATAGCTGGAGGGAAGATGGGTATTCATACCTTTCCCAAGGATATTAGTCGACATGTCAACGTAGACGGAAGAACTTGGATTTAAACTCGTGTATTACGATGCTGAAGTCCAACTGCCTATCCACTCGACCGTCCCTTCTATGAATTCAAGATGGCTGCCATGGCCATCCCTGATGACGTATTCAATGAACAAAAGCAGAAAAAAGAATCTAAAAAATATCCATTGCTGCTGAGCTCTGCCTAAATTGTGGTATTATTCCACAGGTAAACGTAGATAAAACGTAGATCAGAACGACACTGATCATCTAGTGAACTCTTTAATTAAAGATATATATGATTCTGCTAGATATACTGGAGAGCAGGTAGAAGAAGAAGAAGAATCCTTACAAAAAGCACGTTAGGGGTCAAAGGGGAAATCAATGGCAACAATTTCACATACTAAAGAATTATACATAGAAATACTTATAATCATTGCTTATTCATCGAAAAGACTTCTGATTAGGAATTTTGTCTATATATTTTATTTAGATATGTAATTTTGTCTCTTTTATTCTTTCTCTCTCTCTCATATATATAGGATAGAAAATTATTAGAAAAAACAAAAAACAAGAATGTACATTAGTGGCAACGCGTTTCGGATGTTTTTCCTTCTTCAGGGCACCTTTATTGATATTATTATTGTTATTTTTACCCTGTCCATCAGGTCTTATTAGGGACAAGGTATTTACGATGTATATATATATATATATATATATATTTAGATATATAATATATTTAGATATATAATATATTTAGATATATAATTTTGTCTTTCTCTTTCTTTCCCCCTCTTTCTCTCTCTAGAGAATGATATAATTTTGTCAATATATACAGAGATATGAATGCCCCAACAATATTTTTGAGAAATGACAAAAATTTTTGCAAGATTTTCACCTTCAGATACGACTAATAATTTGGTACATATATAAAGTTTTGATTATAATACAATTCATACAAGATTTTTAAAACAAACTTTTGTAATAATTATATAATTTTATAATAATTGTAAATGAGAATCTTTATAATGTTTTTGTTACTTTCAACATTTTAATGATGAAACCTTCGTGCTTTTTGAGGTGATCAAACTTGAGAATATTCATCTTCTAAAAGAGGATCTTCACAAAACTTCAAGCGTTATTTAATTAAGGGGAATTGAATTTTCCTAATGAGTGTTAAATCATTAAAATATATTCTTAAGAAAGTTAAATGCATCATCATCCAAAACATTTTGAATATAACAAAGATTCTTAACTTTGTCACAAGGTCCTCAACATTGGCATAAGGACCTCAACATTGTCACAAGGTCTTTAATGTTACAAGGCCCTCTTCAATGTCACAAGGCCCTCTTCAATGTCATAAAGCCCTCAACATTGTCACAAGGCGCTCATCATTGTCATAAGGTCCTAATCATTGTCACAAAGCACTCTTCAATGTCATAAAGCCCTCAACATTGTCACAAGGCCCTCATCATTGTCACAAGGTCCTCAACATTGGCATAAGGACCTCAACATTGTCACAAGGTCTTTAATGTTACAAGGCCCTCTTTAATGTCATAAAGCCCTTAACATTGTCACAGGGCCCTCAACATTGTCACAAGGCACTCATCATAGTCATAAGGTCCTCATCATTGTCACAAGGCCCTCTTCAATGTCATAAAGCCCTCAACATTGTCACAAGGCCCCCATCATTGTCACAAGGCCCTCATCATTGTCACAAGGTCCTCAACATTGTCACAAGGCCCTCATCATTGTCACAAGGTCCTCAACATTGTCACAAGGTCCTCATCATTGTCATAAGGTCCTCATCATTGTCACAAGGCCCTCTTCAATGTCATAAAGCCCTCAACATTGTCACAAGGCCCTCAACATTGTCACAAGGCCCTCATCATTGTCTTAAGGTCCTCATCATTGTCACAAGGCCCACTTCAATGTCATAAAGCCCTCAACATTGTCACAAAGCCCTCAACATTGACACAAGGCCCTCATCATTGTCACAAGGTCCTCAACATTGTCACAAGGCCCACTTCAATTTCATAAAGCCCTCAACATTGTCACAAAGCCCTCAACATTGTCTCAAGGTCCTCAACATTGTCATAAGGTCCTATCTTCATTTAACAACAATCCAAAAAATAGACGGATGTACACACTTTTTAGCTGCTATGATCTTTGGAAATTAAATAAATACAATCTCCTCTTCTTCTTCTTCCAGATTGGCAGATAGAAAGTCTTAAAAACCGAGAAACCAGTTCCACAGACATTGTTAAGTTTTATTAAAGATCTAATGTTCTTATCTAATTATTGTGGCTTTGCGTGTATTATCTTGTGGAATGTCTTCAGTCGGCAACTTTCGTCCATTCTCACTTATCACTTGTTATCAGTTAGATACAGACAGACTGAGAGACAGACCATAGAAATACTGTCTAGTTGGAAAAGAAAGCAAGTATTTTGTTTTAATGAAGAGACAATGAAGTTGGTGTGTGAGAAGGGCCGTGCTTAGGGTCCCCGCACACAACCACAATCGCTGGGGGGTGCGCAAGGTTCTTACTGGCCGCAAGGCTCCGTGGCTTCAATGATGTATGTATTGTAATGCAAAAAATTACCAAAATAATTAATTGTTAGGATTAATTAGAAAATTATCACAATTGAAATATACATCTATCAATCCATCTCTCTTTCTGCTTATCTCTCTCAACGCATATATATGTATATATAGACAAAGGTTCCAGTATGTTTTTTTTTTTTGGGGGGGAACAACTTGCCTTTTTTGCGTTGGGGCCACTACATGGCTTAGCACGGTATTATGTGTGAGTGTTTGTTTGTGTGTCTGTTGGCAGTTTCTGGTTGAGCGAGGAAAAACCTACAGAAATTTTTCTTTGGATTTAAAAAGAATTTCTTTAAATGGATTTTTATTGATTGTGTGGGAGGACCTGACCTGACCTGACCTGACCTTTACATCTCACAAATCCATTCATTTTTTTTTTGTTTTTTTTAACTCTTTTGTATAGATTATTATCGATTGGACACTAAACTTTCAGATTTTCTGTTGGAAATTACCAAAAAAGACTTACCTGTTGTTCTTGCAGGACTCTACAGATAAAATTACCTATTGTTGACCTTCAACAACGTTAGTTGACCTTTAACAACTAAATATTTTTATTTGCTAGTAAAATAGAAAAGTTCCTAGCCAAACCCTTGTAATGTTATCTTACTCTAATGTTATAAATAAACCAATAATTCTAAACTGTTTAAGAAGCTATAATCCATTTCACTTTGAACTACTTTTATTAAAGTATAAAAACTTCTTGGATTTCTATAAACTTGTTTTTAAACAGTTTTGTTAATAAAACAGAGAATATCATTCTATTTCTATTTTGTATTAAACCCTTGTTTGTTTTTTAATCAAAGACTCAGCATAAAGAATCCAAAGATAAATGTTATATGTCAATAAACCAAGAAACCTAATTAAAACTCAAATACAAATTATATAATGATTAGCAATATTGCCTCGCCTTGTTGGGATTTTATGTTTGACTCCTTAGCACTTATTTTTCTGAGTGAAAAACAAATCGATTTTGTTCCATGTGTATGAATACCCCTTATATTATATTTTATGCCTCTAAACCAAAAATTGGCAAATTAGTCTTTAATGAAAATAAGCAGAAAAAAAACAAAAAAATCCAAAAAATATCCGTGCTGAGCTCTGCTCAAATTGCGGTATCATTTCACAGGTGAATCGTGAAAACTTAGATCAGAAAATACAGGTTGAAAAGAAATTTTGCACTCAGTATTTAAAAGTTTGTCAGTTAAAAAAAAAAAGTTCCCAATGAAGTGACTTGACTGTTTGTTTGTTTGGTTGTTTGTTTTGTGATTAACGGCATATCAACCTTTTTAGGTCATTTTAAAGCCGAGAACAATTACTTTTGATAAACGTTATTCTTATACACTCATAGATTTTTTTTAATAACACAAGTTGAACTATTTAATCCATAACTGGAGGGAGTATGGGGATTCCTACCTTACCCAAGGGTACTAGTCAACATTTCAATGTAGACAAAACAACTTGGATTTGAACTCCACATACCACAGTTCTGAAGTCGAGCCACTCGGCCACGTTATTGTTTACGTGAGGACCCCCATAAGTATTTCATATGAACCCCAGTTGAGAAACCCTGATCTAAACCCTCGTAAATGACTTAGAGCAGGGATGTCCAAAGTCCGGCCCGCCTGTTAATTTTTTGTGGCTCTTGACCGCATTTTGAATAATAAGTGATGCTCATCTGCATGATATCTTACGTATCAAAACAAGCTGCATTGAGCCATACTTCACCCATTTGTTGCATTCAAGGAGACAGTTTCACCCTTCACATTAAATGTATGTTCAATTATGAAATAAAACACCTCACCCATTTGTTGCATTCAAGGAGACAGTTTCACCCTTCACATTAAATGTATGTTCAATTATGAAATAAAACACTTCGCAAGTTATTTCGGTTTTTATTTTTTCAACGTCCCCCCATGTTTTCATTGCGATATATGGCCCTCCTCACAAAAAGTTTGGACACCCATGAATTAGAGTAACAGAACCAAAAAAAGCAACCCTATTATTATACTCACTTGTATGGTAGTGGGCGTGTTGATGCACAATTGCCAGGTGCAAGGTAGCAAGGAATCTTGTATCTTTTGTTGTTGGCCTCGTAATTCCGAAGAAGGTAAGTGACCACTGATGAATAGACTGGAGATCTGAAAAAGTCATCAAAACAACAAAATAGAGGAATTCAATAAGGATTCAAATAAGAAACAAATACATTAGATATTTTTTAGATTTAATTATTATGACGTAAATATTAGCATCAAATTGTATTGCAATGAAATGCTTAGCCACATAGTGGCCACTTTACCTTAACAAAGGCGACTTGCACACTCACAACATACTATAGGCTTTGACTATCTATCTATATATATATATATATATATATATATAGAGAGAGAGAGAGAGAGAGAGTTGAAAAATAAAATAAATGGTAAAATCCAAAACCTGGAAAAACAGGGGCTGCTGGTTACTGTCAATTTCACGCTTATGCGTTTGTCAGAGCAATTTTTTGTGCGCGTTTTTTTACACTCGTTAATATAGATTCACTGGCTTGGGGTGCATGCTGGGAGATAGTAGCTTTTTTTTTTAGTCGTTTTTGTCTAGTATACCGATACGATTTAGAACAAATTTATTTTCATGTCTGTATTGGGACACAATTTCTGTGAGAGAGAGAGATAGAGATAGAGATAGAGAGAGAGAGGCAGAAAGTTAGATGGATTGATAGATGTATATTTCAGGTGTGATGATGATTTTCTGATTAATCCTGACAATTATTTTGGTAATTTTTTTGCATTACAAAAGGTCTATGAATCTAAGGAGCCTTGCGGCCCTTAGACAATTTGAATTGCTTTTAAAAGATGCTGTAATAAAAATTACTAATTGCTTTATGAGGGTTTGTTACATTTTATCACTTTTTATGAAGATTTTTTTCTTTTATTTCAATTCAACTTAGAATTTGGAGCTTGTTGGTTACAAAAATCACACTAAAATTCCACAAAATGGTGCACAGAGACTTTCTGAACTTTCTGAAAAAAGAATAATCAGTAATAATTTGCAAAACCATCTTTTCCTTAATTCCATGGTCAATTGAAATTAGGGATGATATTGACAGGCGTTCACCAGGAACAATCTCACTTCCACGTTAACTCTAATGAATGTCAGCTTTGAGATGTTTCTCTCTGTTATGCTAACAATAATGGTAGAAATGAAAGATGGCAGCAAACGAATTGCAATATTTCCAGAATTAGGATCATCCAAGAGAATCTTCCACATCTCTTATCTCTGAGGACATTATTATGGAAAACTAATATTTTTCACTTTTAATCAGAAAATTTTCTCAGTCAAAACTATTTATATGCATATATTAATATATAATATATATATGTGTATTTTGGCACTGTCCAAGTTTACATTGTGGTCAAAATTCTGAGTATGTTTGCTGTATTGCTAAGTCAAGTGCTCAATATATATATATATATATATATATTATATTTACCTAGTGAGCACCAACCCAAGTCTGGCACAAGGCCATTTTTACATGCTATTACCTGGGCTTTTTATATTCGGTGTTACCCTTCACCTAGATGAGTGCTCTCACGAGTTAATGAGCCCCATTTGCCCAAGGCTGCTGAAGTGAATGTAATGATTTTGACTGGGATTTGAACTCACGTAATACGATTCCAGAGCCCGAGCTTTTACCAATGCTCCACCATCGCTGCCCAAATATAAGAATGATATATAAGGAAGAACAGGAAATCCTTCTTGAATTCAATTGCTGCTGATTAACTCAAAGACTTATAAAGTTCAGAGACCAAATAATTCATAGACTAAAATGAAATAGTGTGAAGAGACTGATAAAAAAAAATCCCCAAAAGAATTAACAGCATTTTCTTTTGTACTTAGACACCTAGGTGGTAAACAAACGCACAATGAGTTCAATTAGCCATATTGGCCATTCTATTATCCTCATCAGATTTGACATTACGGTTAAAATATTTTACTGGAAACATGAGGTCAGAAATTCTATCGACACTTAGTTTCAGTGTTTCCAATGCTATACATAGCTTGGCTTTGACACGAAGAAATGAAAAGTGTCGTAGTGATCTATTATAATAGATAAGTGAAAAGAATTGTCATTGTATTGTTCGGGTTTTGTCTCTTTGCTCTGACAAGAGCTGATTTATTTGTGTCTAGATATAATGATCTTTTTTTTTTATTATTTTTTTTTTTTATACTTTTAAGCCAGAGTTAGTTTTCTTATTTATTTCTGGACCTCTGCGGGGTTTTAAAAATTTCCATTTATAGTTCTTTTTTTTTTTTACATCTTTATTTTTCAAATAAAGCCTAAAGTTTGATGATTAGTCTGGTTTAGATCATTTCCTCTTCTGTTCATTATTTTAACTCAGTATTTCTTTATATTATATCTACTTGGTGAGCACCAACCTAAGTGTGGCACAAAGCCATTTCTACGTGCTCTTACCCGTTTTTTTTTTTTACATTTGGTGTTACCCTTCACCTAGATGAGCTGCTCTCCCGAGTTAACGGGCCCCATCTGCCAGAGGCAGCTTAAGTGAAAGTAATGGTTTTGACCGGGATTTGAACTTGCATAATACGATTCCAGAGCCCGAGCTTTTACCAATGCTCCACCATCACTGCCCAAAATTTTGATTGATATAGACCTTTGGATCTGCTGCCAACCAACTCTGATTTGATTCTTAAATATCCTTTTATTCCTTTTAGTGAAGTCTTCAACTTAATAACATTCCGATGTCCTGCTCTCTTGTCTAAAAATCTTAAATATTTAAAGGAGTTCTTCTTAATTAAAACTCTTCAACAATGTTGAATGAATGTTTGTCGAATAATTTTCCAGAACATATACTGATATCAATAATCCTTTTGTTTTCTTGAGTAGACAGAGTTTAGGAAATGAGATGAAACATTTATGAACGAACAAATGGGTTTGTCTAGTCTTCTCATCTATGCATTACAATGATTGGTATAGACGATTTCCCTCAGAAAGGGAAAAAATTGTCATAAATAAATAATTTTCAACACAGAATGACATTTTTATAATTGTTAATTTTGGCCTAAGGGACTAATTCAAACATACAGACTGGGCCAAAAGTAGTTATACAGTTATTAAATTTTGTTTTTTTACAAGGATAAATCAAAAAGTTCTGGGATAAATTGAAAAAAAAAAACTTTATTTATGCAAGTTGCAAAATTAGTATACTACTTAAGATCCACCTAACTCAATACGAGGATAAATCAAAAAGTTCTGGGATAAATTGAAAAAAAAAAACTTTATTTATGCAAGTTGCAAAATTAGTTTACTACTTAAGATCCACCTAACTCAATACGAGGATAAATCAAAAAGTTCTGGGATAAATTGAAAAAAAAACTTTATTTATGAAAGTTGCAAAATTCTTCTTAAGATCCACCTAATTCAATACATTTCTACAAGTGATGTTCCTTCATGATAAAATTCTGTTATTCGATTTTCACTCAGATTGAGTTTATATCATTTGTCTAAGAACATTTTTTTATTTAGCATTGTATATGTTTCTTTATAAATCTTTTTAAACTTTTTTTTGTCTTAATTACTGCTTGCAAACAGTTTTTTAATTATTGGTTTACTTAAATGATTCATTTTATTAATTTATTTTGATAATAATGGCCAATAACTTAAATGAAAAACAAAGGAAATGGATATCAAAAAGTATTACTATTACTGCAACTGTTTACCACAAATAATTGTTCTGGTTGCTAAAAAGGATTTTCATTGGGTTAATTACCTCCTAACATTCTCAGTTGTACTAAATTTCTTTCTTTTTTTTTATCATAAATGTTCTTGTTTTTTTTAACTTTTTATTATAGTCCAAAATTAGGACCACTTTTGCCTAAAAAAAAAAAAATGGCTGACCTACAATCCACAATAAATATTAAATGAAATTTTTTAATTGAACAGATATGTTTTGAGTCAGAATTAAGATGGATTTATTTTTTGTTGTGAAGGAACTATAACTGGCTATACACCGGTTACAAACTGTATATATATAGGGGACTGTTTAACAGCGAAC
>JAUZSX010300692.1:0-13131 GCA_034780655.1 Idiosepius hallami | reverse complement strand
TATATAAAGCCCAGGTAAGAGCACGTAAAAATAGCCTTGTGCCAAACTTGGGGGTGCTCACCAAGTAAATATCATATCATTACAAGTGTGATAATTATTTTTTTAGTTAATCCCATCAATTAATTCATTAAATTTTTTTTTTGCATTACAGAAGATCTGTGAAGCCAAGGAGCCTTGTGCGGCCCCTAGGGAGCCTACCCCGTCAATTTCAGGGTCTGCGGGGACTCCAAGCACAGTTTTGATGCTCTCTCCTTACTGTTGCATTCTTCAGTTTACTCTTCGTGGAACTGCTCTTAGCTCTTTCACTTACATCCTGAAAAGCCGATATATCGGCCTTGATGACCTAAGGCAAAAGAAGACACACACGCACACATCGATATTTCGGCTTTAAACGTTTGGACCCTGACTAAGCAAAGTTACCAACTAGTCACTCAGAGCCGTTCTAATAAAGGACCATATTAATGTCAGAATGTCGGTGTCTTTTTTGCCTTCGGTTACTAATCCCGATGTATCGACCCTTTCGGGTCGAAAGGGTTAATATTGAGTACATGACATTGACAGTAGCTAAAGGAGGGCCCACGCGAGTTCACTGATAGTTATTTTTCTTAGGGGCCTGGTGGACCAAGGCGTTCTGGCACGAATTAAAGACATACAGACAGACAATAGCCCTTTTATTCTTTCGTGACTGACCGGCCTCGGCCCACCAACCGTCCGTCCAGTCTTGATGATGCCCACCCACTAATCACACACCAGAGATAATAAAGTAGTAGTTACCTAATTGACATTAAAAACATAAATGCTCTATCAGCCTCGGGTAGATGGGGCTCGTTAGCTCGAGAGCAGCAGCTCATCTAGGTGAAAGGGTAACACCGAATATATAAAGCCCGGGTAAGAGCACGTAAAAATGGCCTTGTGCCAAACTTGGGGGTGCTCACCAAGTAAATATCATATCTAAAGTGCCATGGAGCTTCTCCAAACATGAAAGGTCAAAGCCTTTAGCCAGTGATCATAACTTTTTTCAGATGTAAAATGGCAATTGGTTTGTCCATTTGTAATATTCAATTGTATATGTACTTAAAGAATATTATATTATAGGTGTATATTCCTCCTGCTGGCCTTTTCCTTTTTTTTTTTTTGCCATTACAGTTTTTGACATATACCAATGATTTTCATCCTAATAAGATTGGTTAAGGGTTTTCAAGCTTAATTTGTTCCTTATTTTTAAAACTTTTAAAACTTTGTACCTCAAAACATTTGTTTATATATAAAATCCCATGTTTCTTTTTAATTATTTTTCATTTTCATTTAAGAATAACAAATTTTCATGAAAATAACCAAAAATATTTGAGGTATCAAGTGTAACTTAATAGCATTTCCTTCTAATTGGTTACTTATATTTTGGTTTTTCAATTAATATTACTTTTTAACCTTTTAAATGAAAATGTTAACTCAGTTTCTTCAATTTCAAAACAATTTACATTATATAACATAGTGTTATGGTTTTACAACCAAAGCCACTCTTTAGTTCAGGAAATGATTTGTTTTGGCTGCAGATGATATTAATTTCATTTGAGAAAAAAATCTCAACGCTGTAGTATTTAGGTGTTTTGTACATGTGCAAATATCTTAGATAAGAAGCTGAATCCTAAGTAAAGAAAGCACTTTTAGTTATGCAGTGCTAACTGTGTTATTCAATCATTTGTGTGATTTCTTTTTGATACAGTATATGCTCTAGTTACTCTAGTTAAAAGATTTGACTTTTGTTATTCTTGAATATATTAGATACTTTTTGTTGTTCTTTAAGGAATTTAACTTTCTCCTAAGGATTATATAAAAAACAAGTATAAAGAAAGATTTAAAAACAATTCATTTTATTGAATGTTTTCTGTAATATCAACAAAGAGTAGAAATGCTTAAGTTTTATATTTAACTTACTACTCAAGAGACATAGCTTAGTGGTTATTATATTGTATTTGATGCTAACACTTCATTTTCACTAAAAGAAACTGTGACTATAACTTGAAATACTACAAAGTGTCAAAATGCTCAGTGTCTTCAAGGTCATCCAAGTAAGAATAAGATTTTGATATTATTTGATCTCTGTTCACTTAATGCCCTTAAAGTTGACTAAAAGAGGAAAAAATCTTGAAGGACTTGAGCCATTTTTTTTTATTACATGAAAAACCGAAACTTTCTAATAACCAATTCACATATTTAAGCCTCGTGTCATTCCTTACCTGGTACACTGGGATTCTTATGAAAAGAATTTTAATATTTTTTTTTGTATAATGTGATATGAATACATTTATTACATTCAATTGTTCCTTATGAGAATTTTAAGGGTCATCTAGGACCTTAAACTGGTTTGGTAAGTAACAAGATAAATGAAACAAGGATAAGACCTAAAAATTGATAAAGAAAATATTCACAAGTTTCAAGAGTCCATCTGTGGATTATTTATTTTATTATTATTACTAAAAGTAATAAAATCATTTATCTTTTTTTTATGTTCCTAGCTGAAACTTTTTTATTCTTAGTGTTAATGTTGATACTATCATAAACTTCCTACTGTAGAATGAAATGAGCTTTCATTAGTAATATTGTTTTTTTTGTTTTGTTTTAGATATTCAAAAATGAATTTTCCAATATTACTATCAATCCAATTCACCCTAAGTCATGAAAATTCTAGCTGATCTTTGCCCTTTATTAAAAAGAAATTATAGTTTCTACAGCATGAAATAGATATCTCTTTTATTATGGGTATAACATTTTTAAAATATCAAACTAAATTTTTATTGTAAAATGAAGGAAACTCTAAAAATTTTTTAGATTATTTTAAAAAAGAGTTTAAATTTAAAATAAATTTTCCTATATTCCAAAAAAGTTCACTAAAAATTCTTCAAGCGTTAAATTAATTTGGTTCTTTAAACTTTTTGAATAATACTTTTGTTTTGTGTTAGTGTTTGCATTCTTGTATAATAATTAGTATTATTTTGAAAAAATAAATTCTGAAAAAACAAATCCTAAAATTATATGATTTTGACTAATATATGGAATTTTTTGTTTAGTAACAGCTTTTGATACAATATTACATGTATACTTTTGTGTGTAGGTGTCCAAATAATTCTTTTGAGAGTAACTTACATACTTCTGACTTGCTATTGGAATTTCTTAAAATTTATATTAATCAAATTTATTTGCTTTTCATACAAATCAAATTTTGAAATTTATTTTTAGATGAAGTTGTTGCATTAAAGAATGAACTTGATAAAAAAGAACTTGAATCACAAGCTTTAAGAACAGTAAGTAAAAATCAATTATTTATATAAGTCAAACTTTAATTAATCTTGCATCATTGAAACAAGTATATTGGATTAAACATTTTTTTTAAATCTAAGTTTGACCAGAGTATTCATAATCCAGTAGTTAACTACTTTAACTTATCTTTGAAATTTCTATGCATCAGCTGATTGTCAAAATATAAGAACACTAAACATTGTACATACAATCACACACTTTCTCACTTTTATAGATATATTGATCGGTTGATAAAATTCAAGAGTAAAGAGTTTAATTAATTTTTTAGTTTTTGAATTCTTCTTTTTTCTTTCTGTTTTTAACTTAACATGGCTAAGTTCTGTATGGCTTAACCATTTTAAATATATATATATATATATTGCTCTTTTTTTCTTTATATTCATTAAAAATAACATCAATAGAATGTATTTTTAGGGTACAGAATAGTGGGAAGTGTTGTATGATCAGCCGAGCGTATAGTGTAACTCTGGAACTGAACTCTTGTATGGATTATTCGAAGCCCTAATTTACATAGACGCTGGTTGAGTCAATTTTACAGGGTAGTTCAACCACAACACTTACCTAGGTTGATGCAGACAACCACAGTACCTGGAATTGCTTCTGGATTAATTCATAGCTGTAGAATAATGTAGCTTTATGCCAATAACAGTAACAAACTGGTCAGAGTCTAAACATATCAATATTGTTTTATTATTAGTAACTTATAGCTACACCACTTGCTCTTCTTCTGTACATACTTTATTTTCTATATAAAATTCTAACATTTATTCATCTTTAACCTCCTAGTTATAAGTAGGTATAGCAAAAAAAATCCTAATGCTTTTATTCATTAATCAGTTATAGTAAAAGCACTTTTATTTTTTTTATGAAACTATTTTTAAATTTAAACTGCTAACTTTTTCTTTCTTATTTGAAGCCAAAAAGACATGTATAACCCTTTTTATCTGGATATATTTTTATTTCTTAAATATTGCTATCATTAAGTTATAAAAGCCATAAGTGAAATTATTTCAAATGTTATCATAAACACTCTATAATTTTAAAATTTAATTTTTTAAAAAAACTATATTTGACCTGAATTATTTAAATTTTTAACTTCAGCATCAAACTATTACTTCAATACTTTTATAAAAGTATATTTTTTCATTTTGCGTGTTCAAAAATATTTTGGAAACCTGTGTAAATATGTTATCACATTGCATTGGGTAATTCTCTATATCCGTACATTCAAGTGCCAATATGTATAAATACCTATACATATACACTTATAAAGATTATACATATCAGCACCCAAAGGTGCTGATTTAGAGTAATACTTTGCATTGTAATTGGTATTGTAATGTTGATAATCATAAAAATATTATATTATGGGATCTACATTTTACCCTAAAGCTCAAGTTCAACTAAACCATTTTTGAAAAGTATTTTTATATCTTCTGCATGTTTAATACTATTTTGCTAGATATAAGAAATTACAGATTTGAATTCAGAAACTTTAAATATGTACCTTTTAATACCAAAATAAAAGAAAAAACACTAAGAGAAAATAACTTTTAATAAATGCAAAATCCAGTGAATGTAATCTTTTAATCAATTGCTGAAGTTACAGATCAAAGCTAACCTTCATTAAAGTTCAAGTAAATTAAACTATACTAAGTTTAAAACAGCAAACTTTAGTTTTTGCCATTTATAATTCACCTATAAGCATATAATTACTACTAGAAAGAACTGTGCTATTTGTTATCCATTTCTCAGGCTATAATCAAGATTCTAAATCTCTTGCTTCTAAGTTATTTCATTGCTATTCCATAAATGCTTAGCTATTTTAATTTGATTTTGTTTTTTACCAATTTCTATATGTAACTTCGCCAATCAGGTAATCACTATCTAATAAATGTCATCCAACATCTAGGTCAACATACAGCAATCATCCCTATTCAATTGGCCTCTAATGTACCTAGTGACATTGATAATTTCTACTAAACTTTCACATCTAACTATTAGCCAAGCATATAGATTGTAATTCAATATTATACCATTCATACCACACTATGTGCAAACAAGAATGCCTGCTCTCTATTTAATGGAACGTTGAACACAACAGAATACATAAATCCAAGTGCAAATAGACAAACTGTATTATTAGGATTTATATTTGAATTATTCTTCTTTTAAGTTGAAACTTGGGCAGAGTGAACAACCAATGGGAAATATTTCTTTTGATATCTTTTGTGTTTGGTATTTATTTATCTACTAAACTCAGCTTATTCTGGTTCAAACCTAATTTAGAATCTAATGTGGATTCAACTAACTATACATAAAAGAATTTTGAAATATTTTTATTATCACAATTGGACTTTCACAAAATCAAATTTTATTAAGAATAATAATTTATTGAATTTTCTTTCTTTAGAGAACTTTATTCATTTTGAAAATTAGTGTTTGAAATTTTAATTTAATGAAAAATAAAGCATAGTAAACCATACAAAAGGTATGTAGGAGTGAACCCAAATTACCATGTATCCCAGAAAAGTTAGCCAAAAATTGTCCAATTCTACTTTAGCCCTATCTTCCCATACTTCAGTCCAAGAATTTCTTTTCTGGAATCCTCTTTTATCTCTCTTTTACTACTTTCTCTCTTTCTCACCAATCCTCAACCTGCTCGCAACAAAAACAAGTCATTACCTCTTTTAGTATCCATGCCAGTAACACTTGGTACTGCCAGTGGACATTTTAACTGAACAGAGGTATTCCATTATGTACAAGTAAAGTAAAATATTTCTTTCAAAGGTTAATAATTATATTCTTATTATCATTCAAACAAATATTACAGTTATATCTATCTGTTAATTTAAAAAAAAAGTTAACTCTATATAATTCAAATATAATAGTGGTCTGAAATAGATACTTATTAAAAGTAGATAATCTCTCTTTTGTAAAAAAAAGTTGGCAAACTGTATTTGTATGTGTTTTTAATTGAAAGGAAATTGAAATGTCTCGGAAAGATTACGATGAAAGAATTGATAGACTTCAGATGGAAAATGCTGAATATATTAAAGAAACCATAAAGAAACACAAGAAAGAAGGTTCTGTATCAAGTTTTACTTTTTTTAAAATGGGTTTCATTCCAGATACATACAAATAGGAATATTTTTTCAGCAAAATATTTTTTTTGTTTTAAAAGACAATAAATTACTAAAAGTATTTGAAAAAATATCTGAGGTGAGGTTTATTAATAAAAATACTGTGTTTTCAGACTATTTTTATTTCTATGTTCACAATTTTTCATCAATGTAACCTATGGCCTTCTTAAGTTGTCAAATTTGTAATTAGGGTTCATCACATTAACCCTTGCTCATAGTTAATGGAATAAGAAAAATCTAGTAAAATATATTTACTTAGTCGAGCATCAACCTAAGTTAGAAACAAGGCCATTTTTATGTGCTCATCATATTCTTGGGCTTTTGTAATCAGTGTTGCCCTTCATCTAAATGAGGATATACTTGCTTGGTTGAGTATCAACCCAAGTTAACCACAAGGCCATTTTTACGTGCTCATCATATTGGGCTTTTGTAATCAGTGTTGCCCTTCCAATAGATGAGGATATACTTGGTCGAGGGTTAGCACTGTCAAGACTTAAAGAGCTATTTACTATTTCAGTTATAGTTGTAGGTGTGACCCGACTGACTTTCTAAATCCCAGAGAATAAGGCCAGAATTATATTATATAGAAAATAAGTTTGGAAAACATATTTCTATTGAACCTTAAGAACAGATTGTAGAGTAAATTTTTAAACAACACAAAAAGATAAAATAATTACCAAGGAAACAAATATTGATTGTATTTTATTGTTATTAATTTGGTCATTGTAATCTTTTTGAAGAAGAGGAAAAAGTTACTGAACTGGAAAAGGGCTTGAATGAGAAGAATCATGATATCAAAGAACTTGAGAAAAGTTTATTACAGCTTGAAGATCAGAAACAGAGAGAAATAGTTTGCTTGAAAATAGATGTAAGTTTGTTTTACAAAATAATTCTTTGATTTTCAGATCTCTAAATATATTGTTTGAAATAGAAAATGCTATCTGCCTAAAAAAATCTATTACTATTCAATAATAATTGAAGAAGTCTTAGTTTTCTACAATTAGAGGTATTAATAAAACAATTTATACTTTATCATAAGCCCACTTAAAAATATGTCTCTATTTTTATATGAGGGGTTACATGAATAGTTTGGTTTTCTTATTTTCTGTTATACCAACACACTGTAAATCTCTTATGTTAATAGGATTAATTTTCTTATTCTTTATTGTCTTTGACTGAAGATCTTTTTTAAAATGAGAAGAATATTGATTGAGAATGATTGATACAAATTGACTTTGTTTGGCACCATTAATTACTGAAACTAATCTAGAATGATTAAAATGGATTTTATTTTAATCATCCTAAATTAGTTTTAAGCTAGATAGAAAATAACAGATCAATTGATTGCTAACTTCTTTTAGTGCCAAGAAACTGTGAACTTGAAAACATTTGAGATTTACTCTTTGCATTGGTTAATCTTATTTGCATCGTGTAAAACTTAAAGACCAGTTAAAATCCTATCAAAGTTGCTAATCAAGACTGTCTATGTCACCAATCCCTTTTATGTACCAAAAATAGATCAAACTATCCTAAAGGAAAGTAAAAAAAAAAACAAATAACAAAATCAAATAATGCATTTGCTTGGGAGAGTGAGCCTTGATTAAAGGAATTTTTTGTTTAATTTTTCTAAATTTACATCTAGGGCTTGATAAGCTTTCCTCTGTCCTTTATTAACCAAGTTGCCAGTCTGGTTTAACATAAAAATGATCCCTTATAAATTCTCCCATTCCGACTATAGTCAAGCAAAGGGTCAATACAATGTATTGTTCCCTAATTTTTTTCCAATGACTCTCATGTGAATTTATCTCTTTAAATCCACTTTCCCTGGATAATTAAAAAATTCATTTTATCCCCAGACAATAGAGGTCCTGATTTGAGTACATTTTTTCATTTATGGTTTGAGTCATATATAATTACAGTTAATGATATAAATACCTAAAGTAATATTTTTATTTCACAATTAAAAAATATTAAGAATAATAGATTGATGTATATTTTAGAAAGACTAAGACAATATATGTAAATTAAAGATATATTTTGTTAATACCAAAAGATAACTAAAAGTTACATAGTGAATGCACTCTTTAGATTTTATAATGAAATTATATCAGATTACATGATCCCAAGAAGGCAGAGTTTATTAGTCTGATTGAGTGACCCAACTGTATAAGAAAAGATAACATAAAATAAATAATGACTTTAAAAAAAAGTTTTATAAATATTTTCCAGTTTCTCCCACCTGATTAAGAAGGTCAAGAAACTATTTTATACTAACAGTTAATGTATAAGCTGACATGTTAGGTAATTTGTTGTATAAGATGATCCCCAAATTAGAATGTGTGCTATATATTGTTAGATAAGACTTATTCCAATCATATTTTAAGATCCATTATTTGGTATTTTTAAGATTCCATTATTTGGTATTTTTAAGATTCCATTATTTGGTATTAACAAAATATATCTTTAATTTACATATATTGTCTTAGTCTTATCTCAAAAATGATTTTTCTGAGGCATGTTTTGGATGGAGTAAAAAATTTTTTTGGCCCAACAATTTAAATTCTAATTATCATATCTAGTGTCTGATAAGACAATTGTTTAATCTAGAAATAGTTTTCTAAAACATTTTCAGAAAATGTTTTGTTTTGAAATTTATTAGTGAGGTCAACATTGATCATGAAATGATGGGCTCAATAACTAGCTTGTTTGGTTTTCTTTTGATATCATTATATAAGAGCTTTTTAGTAAGTAATATTTTAACAACTACATATTCAGTTTGCAACATCCATCAGGTGTGAGTATGATGCTTGGCTCTAGAAGATATAAAACAAGTGTCTCTTAACCTTTTATATAAAGAGGGTGTATCAGAGTTTGACCAGCTTTGATAGGGTTGGCTTAGCTAAAGCAGTATGATGTTGTAAGCCCTGAAATTGTCTGATGACCCAAGCCCATATTATTACTAATTACATCTTTCAGCCTATTTTCTATTGTGTGTATTTATTCTATTGTGTGCAATTTTCCCTTTTTATTGTTTAGATGAAACATTCTAAATCTATGGCAAAGTGAATTTTTAATTAATTTTGCATAATATTTATGATGTAACTCTCACAATTGCAAATATGTTTTCTGGCCTAAGTGAGATAACTATTCTTCAACAATCTCTTTTTATTTATTTATGTATGTATACAATTTGATTGGTATTTATTAATTCAGGTAGCCTCATTGGAACCAATTTTTAAGTTATACAAAACAATAATGCATTAATTATCTCTCAATGAACATGAATTGAAAAGGCATAATATATTGGAAACAAAACATGGGGAAAAGTAATGTTTTTTATCATGCAGCATTTTCAATAAATCTTTTTTTTTTTAATAATTTAAGCGCATAATACCTAGAAAGTTTAATTAAACAAATAAAAAGTTCATTTGTGTAGAATCATTTTTTTTAATGATCAAAAAAGCATAGAAAATTGTAAAGAAAGTTTAGGCTTCCTAGCCATTGTGAACATTTGACAATTTCAATGATTTTACATAAATTTAAATTCCTAATTTTTAAAAAACTTTTCAAAAGTAAACGTGCAATTACCAAAAAAAAAAAAAAAATAATAATCTGAACCATCCACATCCAGATTGTGTACTTTCATTTGGAACTTCATTTGCCAAGATTGAATGCATTAGAGCAAAGAAAACCATTGTCACAGAGAAAGGATCTAAATTTATAACTAGATACAGTGACCAAATAAAAGAGGATTAATTCATATAGATTTATTTTTCTCTCACTTAATACAGTTATTTATTTGTTAATCTAATTTCTTTTTCTTTATTTTTTCAGTTTGAATCAAAGCTTAAAATGTTTCAACGACAAAAAAACCAGCAGAGTTTTTCGAAATCCTCTACTGATCAGGATATTTTTAGAAGGGTAACTTCCTTTTTTTAACCTTGTCTTAACCTTTGAATATTTCATAACAAAATTAAATCTAGCCATCCATATTAACTTTTTTAGATCTACCAATAATTATTTTACAAATGTTGGTATAAATTCATATTTAAACTTAAAACTGTAATTTTGGCAAACTTGTATGCCTCGTTTTCACATGAATAATATTCCTTTTCAAAGTAAAATATACAAAATATTGAAAAAATAAAAGAACATTTTAATTATATTATGTACTAAAAATTTATGCATAAATTTGTATAATAATTTAGTATTTTTTACTTGTTGTTATAGGATCTAAAACTACTTGGTAGAATTATTATATTTGCCATTAAGAACTTTAGAAATAATAAGTTTGTCATAGTTTAAATCATCTCCTAAGCTGAAATTTAATCATAAAAAAAGATATTACATAAAACGGTTCTATACTTGATGAAAAAAAAATTGTAATTTTCAAATTTCAGAAACTGCATCACCTTAAAGAAGATTATGAAAGTAAGATATTAAAACTGAAGCAGACAATTTCTTGCTTAGAAAAGAAATTAGCCATGAGTCCTGTATATGGTCAGACATCAAGAGAAAAGATACCATTGCCACTTAATAAGAAAAAGAGATATTGACAAATACAAAAGACAATATCCTTTATAATAAAGTTCAGAATTAATGTGATAAGGATTGAATTATTAGAACTATTCCAATCAGGAAGATTAGTTTATTAATTAGAAAACAGTAATATAATAAATAACAAAATAATAATAGAAATTGAGTAATGAGTAGTAATAATATAATTTCTAAATTACATTAACTTTAAGATATCATTCTACGAAAAGTAGTATGAAGGTTGGAGGTTCAAGACTTACTACAGGTGTTAGTATCTAAAATAAATAAACACTTTGATTCATGAGAATTCAATAAGGTGTTTAGTTTGAAATTTCTGTACAGGCTTCTGGGTTTTGCATAAAGATGCTGGATTTTGCAAAATACTAACCCAGACTGAAGAGTTCAGAATATCATAATGAAATTGAGAATAGTAGTTTGAATATTTCGAATAACATCAATGTCATTTGTGTTTGTCTTTTAATTTAAAAAATGGTATTCATTTATTTGTATTTTGTGTTATACTTTGAAAAGTCAAATTAGAAATTTTCAATTTTACAAGTGAAAGAACTGGTTATCTACTTTTATATTAATATTATTGTTTATATTACATATACTTTAGATTTAAGTAGATTATTTATATTAAACATCACTATAAAAATAAAAGTCTAAATAGAATAATTTGTTTTTTTCTAATGCCTTTTTATACTAAATTCATTTCTAATGCTTTTTTGATACTAAATTCATTTCTAATACTTTTTAATACTAAATTCATTTCAAATGTTAATTAAATACTAAATTTATTCCTAATGCTTTTTTCTGAAGTAGTTAATGAAGCCTATAATATAAAAAAGCAGTACAGCACATATGCAAATTTTAGTGGTTAGAATGATTAAAAAAAAATAACTATTGTGGTTTAATTTTTTCAAGAGCTGCAGGATGTAGGGTCTCATGCAACAATGACAATCTAATTTTTACATATATATAGATATAATATATCCTTGATTAAACTTATCTTAAAATGGTCTGGTTATTTTAATAGATATTAAAATTTTGTTATATTAATGAAACATATACAGATATTAAACAGATATTTAATTATATCTCTTCATGGGATAACAAAAAAAACCCGACACTTTGACACAATGAAATGTAGTTTGTCTGCAGCATATATAACAGAATTAATTTATTTTTCCCTCAAAATATAGCAATTAAAAGTGAAATTCTAGGCAACAAAAGTGAGTACACCCCTTGGAAAAAGTTGTCAATATTAACATATATCA
The DNA here is from genome assembly GCA_034780655.1 of Idiosepius hallami. Classification (NCBI taxonomy): domain Eukaryota; kingdom Metazoa; phylum Mollusca; class Cephalopoda; family Idiosepiidae; genus Idiosepius; species Idiosepius hallami. Next base: position 854 of record JAUZSX010300692.1, on the reverse strand, counting down.
TGTCAATTATCAATATTTTATGTGGCTACCATCATTATCCAAATCTTCCTTTACTCTCCTGGGTATGGAGTTCACCAGAGCTTCACAGGTAACTACTGGAATGGTTTTCCACTCCTCCATAACAACGTTGAGGAGCTGAGGCGTATTTGAAACTTTGGACACCTCCATCTTCCGCTTGAGGATCCCCCAAAGATATTTTATTGAGGTCAAGTCAGGAGACATGCTTAGCAATCAATCACCCTTACCCAGTAAACTGTTTCTAGGCTTTTTTGTGTATTGCCTTTCGGAGAGGCTTCCTTCAGGGGTGACAGCTATGCACACCAATTTGCTGTAGTATGCAGTGTACGGTTTGAACACTATCAGGCTGACCCTCAATCTCTTTAATCTCTGCTAACTGGACTCCTACACTGATCTTTCAAAGAAAGTATTTAGATGTAATGCTCAGTATATGCACTCAGCTTCTTTGCGTGACCTACCTGAGGACTATTCTGAGTAGACCTTGCTCTTTTAAAATGCTAGATAATCTTAGTCACAGTGCCGCACCTCAGTTACAGGGTGTTGGCAATCTTCTTGTAGCCTTGTTGCACCACATGAAGATGGCCTCACTTTCATGTAGTGTAACAATAGATTTTTTCAGAGAGTTCTTTGCTATGTGGTGCTATGCTTGAACTTTCAGGGCTGATAAGAGAGAGTGTGAGACCTGCACTACAAATTTAAATACAGCTGCTTCCTATCAACAACAAACAAACGTAACCAAATAACCTCTTAAAAAAAAACAAAAAAAAAACAACATAAACAAATAATCCCCTCAACAAAATCAAAAACCCTAATAAACAACAAATAACATAACCTCT
>JAUZSX010300681.1:0-13132 GCA_034780655.1 Idiosepius hallami | reverse complement strand
ATAAAACACATCCACCAAAATGCACCAAGGAAATAAATTGAATTAAAATTTAGAATAAGTTAAAATGATAAAAATATCAAGCTCTATAAAATAATTTGTAGTGAGTTAGAAAAGAGCTGCTGGTCCCAAATGAGGTAGTTTGCTAGGCACAAAAAAACATTCAGCTTCTATATGAAAACAACTTCCATACAGTTTAGTAGATATTAGTAACTGTTAATCTTTATGAATTTGCAAACAATTAAATTTCAAAAAATAAATCTAATCACTATAAAAATGATCAAACTAAACAAAAGTGTTTTTCAATCATTCATTGTTCAAACATTTGAATATTAGATTTCTTAAGATTATTCATATTCTAGTTGGACATATAATTTGAAAAGTGTATTTGAATAATTTTGCAATTTCTACTAAAAGAAAAGATCCAACCAAGTGAACAGGACAATGTTTTGATGAACAGAAATAATCTAACAAGAAAATAAAGAGATACAAAACCAGAATAGCATTCCAATAATTAATTGTAATGACCAAAGAAAAAAAAAATTAAAACTCCTATGGAATAAGAATTTCATGAAAGAAAAAACTGAACAAAAAAAAAAAAAAAACTTTTAGAATGATAATCACTTTTTAATAAAATACATTTTGGATAATTTGTTTTATAAAAGCTCAATAATGATGAATCCTATTTGTAAAAAATAATGATATTTGTTAAGATTTCTAGTATTTATGATGTGACAGTTGTTCTCAACTTGGTTATTGTCATACCTATGACCTTATATCCAGAGTTTTGTAACAAAATGTTAAGTATATGACAGCAAAGATCAAGACAACAGTCTCAGATAAGCAAATAGAATGACTAATAGAAGAAATGATGATGATGATGATGGTGGTGATGTTGGTGGTGGAGATGGTGGTGGTGATGGTGATGATGATGATGATGATGATGATGTGCTTATTGTTGTTGCTGTTATCATTGCTGTTATGATTATAAAATAGCCCACAAATATAGCATTTAATCCTTAATATTATATCATATTTTCTTAATTACTGGAGATTCCATTTTTGAAAATAAAAAACTCAATACTTCAAGGTAGTTATCATTTTTATGGTAGTAAGTCAAAACACCCATTTGCAAAAAGGTCCAATTTGTTATATTGGCCATTCCAATTTCATCCATCAACAATAATATCCATTTTTTTTAATGTCAATAGAAAAAGGTCAAAAGACATCAAAATGAAAACATTACTAACCAAAAAATAAATTGCTAACCCTTCTAAAAAACGAAATAATCCTCTATCTATCTATCTATCTATCTATCGATTTATCTATCTATCTATCTAATTAATTTTGATTTTAAAAAAATTAGGGCTTTTTCACCCATGGACAATTTTGCATAATTGGACAATCTTTCATGGACTTTTAAAAAATTGGACATTATTGTCAGTGGACGAAATTGGAATGGGTCAAATGGAAAATTAGACCTTTTTGCAAATGGACGTTTTGATCTGAGACCGATTTTTAGACTATCCTCATCTTTTGGATTCCTACATTCAGAAAGTAGCATATGGCCTAAAACAATAATAAAAACAAGTGAAGAATGCATGGTACCCATAAATGCACAGAGAATGGAGCATAATTAAAAAGGATATACATAATATTTTAGACAGTAACACTAAATAGCCCCCAAAGGGGTAAAAGCCCCAGGGAACGGGAACCAGAATTTTGTTATGTTCAGAAATACTGAATTTACATTTAGGACAATTCCCTGTGCATTTTGGCCAAGTTTTAGAAAAGTCAAATGGATAGATCAAAAGTTATGGGACAAAAAGTGTTATTTTTGGCCATTTTGCAGTGTTTTTGACCCTTTTTATGCTCCTGGGGATACAACGGGAATTTTCGTAACAAAATATTTTTTTACTATGCACATCTACATCTAAAAATATAACTTGTGGCAAAATTTTAGAATAAAGTAATGAACGATTATTCAGCAATAGTCCAGACGCAAAGACTCACGGACAAACGCCACTGAAAACAATGGTTCCTCTCCAATAAATCAAGGGACCAAAAGTAAAATTATAAGCAGATGATCATAGTCTAAGAATTATAAAAAGATTTTACAAATGACTAAATTATTTATAGAAATATTTAAAAACATGTTTTAAAAACTAAATATTTGATTATTAACAAAAATCAGAAATTATTAGAATATTAGTTCAGATCAGTCAATGAATTACAAAACACACTTAAAGAATTAGAAAACTGATGGAGATATTTTTATAAACAATGGGAATAATTTAAATGTATTTAAATGTTTTTCTTAAATTTTTAAAGGCATTCCTTATGTTAAGGGTTTTTTAAATGAATAATTTTTTTTTTTAATCTATAAAAAAGGTTAAATACAAAAGAACTTTCTGTTTATTTTGAATTTTCTTTAATCTTTTTCTTGAAATTGAGTTCAAGTAAAATTATGGATATGGATTTCATTGTTGCATTGCAAGGTCTTGGTAAGATAGGCAGAACTTACCAGAAATCTTTATCCCAAAGAATTTCTCTCAAACAACATTAATCCAGAATTCTTCAATAATTTAAATGATTTAAATTCAATCATACCTTTCAAATTGTACTTCCTAACAATATAGATACCAATGTACTCGCAAATTGTAACTAACAATTGTAACTTTAATAAATCTCCTTAGAGTCTGTATTTGAGATCCTGATCCCTGTATCGATATTCATTTCCGGAAAGAATTTGGCTGGCAGGTCTTTTTTTAAAGTTTTTTTGAAGGGTTTTACCAGCATTTTTAATAGGTAAACCAAGAAATACAACCATGGCCAAAATTATGGAGAAACTATAAAAAAAATTGAGATAATAGCTAAAACCTACATATTTAAAGGTTGAGAATCATACGAACAATTGAGAGCAAATGTGAAATATTTAACAGCAGATTGCAACTTTTTTATTTAAAGAATCTTTTAAGAGCTTTAACTGAGTTTTGTACTAAATTCATTCCAATATTTAAAATGATTTATTGTCATACTAAAAGTGGTTTTGTATTTTTCAGATTTTTAATAACAACAAAGGATTTGCTCATTATTTCATTATGATTCAATTTTGTTTCAAATATTTAAACTTTAGGCTACAGTTAAAGAAATAATTTATAGATTGATTTTAAAAAAATGACAAATAGATGTTTACATTTTTATTAACACATGCGAAAAAATACAAGTAAAATATTAATTATATTTTTCTTTAAAAAAAAACACTAATTCATAGTAATTCATTATTCTTAAAAATAACCACCTCCATCGCTTCGAAAAATTTGGGATACACACATACAAAAAATATTTTTTTAATGCATATTCTTCAAATCTGGTAAAAATTGTAGACTATACAATTTTTTTCAATGTTCAGATATTAAATTCTTTTTAATTATTTGATAAAAAGAATTTTTACTGAATCAAAAATGTTTTTTAATGAAAATCAACAAAAAATTTTAAAATTTACTAAAAAATCATGAAAAAAAAACAATTATTAACAGATTTTAAAAATTATTTTTTAAATCAGCAAAAGTTTGTACACAATAAAAACAGACAAACTTTTGTTTTCAAAAAATGACAATTTTTCCTTTCAAAATTTTTTTATGTAAAAAAATCTTTAAATGAATTTTTAAATTAGACTTTTTCAATAATTTTTCAAATTATACACTAAATGTTTTTCATAGTTTTCATTGATATTTTACGATTTGCAGAAGTTTAAATCATTGTTAAGGAAAAAAATGTCAATTACATGGGGTCTACTTAGCTATTCACAGTGCATGATCTAAAATCTCAGAGCACTAATCTAAGTTGTGTCAAAGATTTTTTTTTTAATATAACTTTCTGAATGTTCCATGTATAAAATATTTTGTAGTGTGAGCTCGTACATCCAGAAGTTGTCAAATTTAGTTTCATTTTGTTATCAAAAAATTACATCTAGAAATGTGTCATTCCATGACTGAAATTTCTGCTTTATCTAATTTTGAGATTTCATAATTTGCAAAAAATGCATGCATTTTCTTATTGCTTTATAAAATGTCATTATTTTTCTGTCTTTTCTTCCTTAAAAGTTTTTTTTTTACTTTTATTCCAAAGTTTTCATAAAGCATCAAAAAATGTGTGTTCCTTGCCTTCCAACTTCTTCATCTTTTCTTCATAGTCATTGAAATCAAAATTCAGCACTAATCTTAGATCAAACGTAAATATGTCACATTCAAGCTTTTGGGCTTCTCTGTTCAATTCATGCAATCAAATTCTGCTGCCTATGACTGTTAATCCTTTGTTAGTAGTACAAAGGCAACAAGACATCATTACTATAGTTACGCAAGCTTTTATAAACAGTCACTTCAAAGGATAGGTAGAAAGAAAGATAGACAGATAGAGACATATTGAAAATAAAGTCTCTTTATTAAAGAGTTTCACAAGATAGTATTGATAATAGACAAGAGTCAAAGTCCCTGAATCCATTGTACATTAACAATGACAAGCTTAGTTTCCTCTAATCAGTAACTCTTCTATATTTGGCTTAGATGCTTTCAGAAGATTTAATCTATTTCCATGTTCAACATTTGTAATTTCAAATTAAAATCACTTAATTAGAAAGTAATATTCATAGCAAACATTTCAAAGTTGACTGACATCATTTCAATGTTTTAACTTTCATCTCTAGGCAATAATTTCTGGTCTTTGTAAACGTGACAACCAGCAGATTTTGTATATAATATGTCGACCATAAAGTGTTTATATTATTTAATAATAGTTTTGCTGATACAGTGATAACGTGTAATGATTATTATAATACACATTATTATACACATTATGATAATTGTTTTTTTTTATGTTTTTCTTAATTTGGCAGCAACAGTATGTCATCTATGAATCATATTTGCAATTTCTAAAGTCAATAAAGACATAAACTAATTTAGATTATAACCATAATCTGCAGAACTTGCTTCAATTTTTCAGGGGGGGGGCATGTTCTGCTTATTCCAAATTCCAAATCTACCTTTGCACTCTTCATACAAGATGCTCTCAAACAGGTTTAGTTTCTTTTCCACTTTACCATGCAGAGTGTGCTCTGAGGTCAAAGTCTCAACCTCAATTGCTTTGGACCATTTGATACCACAATTTCTTCCTTGTTCCCTTTTTTTCTGTCTACTGGATGACTGAGAGGATGAGAGTTTTGTTGTCTGCATGCTCACAAGTCAAGTGACTGCCGTGGATTCTCACAGGGGGTTCTTCCTCTGCAATGTGCATGCCAACACTGTTTGGACCCTAGGCTCTGTGGTTCTCTCCCTAGATAGGGGTTCTGCTTGTCTTATCTAACGAAACAGTGCAAGGATATTCTCACTGTCCTTCTTTCTCCCCCAATGAATCTGCAGACCCCTGTATGTGGTCACTTTCCCCCAACCACACCTGCACAGTCGGAAGGTCTTCTTCTCGTGATCAGTGTTCATTCCAGTTTCTTTCTGTGTAAACCATCCTAATAGGCCCATCTTCCACCCAACCAAAGTAAATCTTCTTAAAAAAGTGACAATCAAAGAGTTGATTGGTCCATTATCAAAAGAAAAATGAAAATAAAAGTAGATATTTTGTCTAGATATCATCATACTGTTAAAGACAAAATAATGGAAACACCTTGGCATTTCTAAAACCTAATAGATCGGCTATTTCCATTCTTTTTTTCTAATATAAAATATCTAAACTAAAAAAGATAAATTGAACAAATTAATTCAGGATAACAATTAACAGAAATAAGAAAAAAATAAGACTTTTATAATTTATTTTCAATAATTATAAGTGTTTTAAATTAGATGCCTAATTCCCAGGTGTTTCCATTATTTTGTCCAACCCCTGTATATTTAAGATTTATCAAAAAACACAAAACTTTCTTTCATTATTCTTGGCATCAAAATAAATTTCTAAAATAATTGTAGAGAAAACTTTTTGAAATTGCAACATGATTACTACTTGAATCAAAACTACCCAAAATCCCACTGGCTTATATCAGTTACTAACATAACAAGTGAGGCATGCATGGTCCCCTGTGAGTGTACAGTGAATGGAGCATAAAAAACAAACATACATAATGATATATTGGACAAAAACGTTAAATAGCCCCCAAAAGGGGTGCTTTCAGACCCAAAAAAGCCCCAGAGAATGGGAACCAGAATTTTGTCACATTCAGAAATACTGAATTTACATTTGGCACAATTCCCTCCACATTTTGGACAAGTTTCAGAAAAATCTAATGGATGGATAAAAAGTTAAGGGGCAAAAGGTGTCATTTTTGGCTATTTTGGGGTGATTTTGACCCAAAAAAGCCACAGGGGACACGAACGAGAATTTTGTCACGTTCAGAATGTTGAATTTACATTTGGCACAAATGCCTACACATTTTGGCTAAGTTTCAGAAAAATCTAATGGATGAATCAAACATTATGAGACAAAAAGTGTCATTTTTGAGAGTTTTTAATCCCCCAAAAGATTTGAGACAATTCTTTCGATATTTTGGCTAAGTTTCAGAAAAATCTAATGGATGGATAGGCAAAAAGTGTCATTTTTTGCCATTTTGGACTGTTTTTGACCCATTTAAGGCCCCTGGGGACACAACAAGGATTTTCATGATAAAATATTTTTTACTACGCACAACTAGATATAAAGATACAACTTGTGGCAAAATCTAAGAAAAAATAATGGACAGTTTTCCGGCAATCTTCCGGACGCACGGACAGACAGACTGACGCCACTGAAAACAATGGTCCCTCTCCAATAAATCGGGAGACCAAAAATGGATGTTTAAATATCATATTATGTAAGAAACTATGTCAATATTTTCATACTATGAAACTTAATCTAAATAAAAAAGGATATTTCTGTACGACCCGGTTTGCATTGAATAGACTAAAAACAAATTAAAATGCTAAAAATGGAGTTTTTGTTTTCAATGAAGGTAATCCAGCTCAAATGATATATTTGCAGCAATTAACATAACTAAAAATGTATAAAAACATAGAAAAAGGTGGATTCATAATGAATGAATCAAGAAAGCAAAATAAAGAAATAATATGAACAGGGATAGGAAAGAACCTGATTATTGGTTAAACATAATTTTTAAGTTGAGAATTGATAATTGGTGTCATTATTATTCTGACTCTTATCCTAAATATCTAAATGTTGCATTGTACAGTCTTAAGATTGATGTTGCCAACAGAATCAAGACATTTTACAAATATTTTTGTTTTTGAAAATGATTGTCACAGTTAAACAAGTGAGAAAAAGTCCAGTTACTGTTGAGGAAATTGGGAATAGATGAACATACAAAATTTATAAATTACATTATGTTAAGGAAACCTGGTAAGATATCCTTTAATGATTCTTGTGTTTTGTTGAAAAGTTTATATCATTCAAATTATCAGTTAATAATTTCAAGTATTTAATTTTTGTTTAAATATTGATATTGCTAAAAACACTGAAATGAGACAGAGAGTATGAAGTAAATACAACCTAATTGAAATATTCAACAAATAGCAGAAAAAAGTTAAAGAACTATTAATCTCAACAGGATTCATGGATGAAAATAGAATTTCCCATATTCAAAAAATTTAGTGAAAACAAACATGGAAAGAAAAAATATCTTTTAACCTCAGTTCCTTGTTTTCTATGTGAATTTTTGTGTCAAAATTTTTTTAAAAAAACTTTAAATATGATAAAATTGGTCACATAATTTCATATTACAAAGTAATTTTTTTTTTTAAAGTAAAAAAATCAAGAAAATAAACAAGTAAATGTTTAACAAATCTGTACAACTATTATTCGGACTGTTGTCCTCATCCTTATAATTGTAATATTCACAACATTTCGGCCGATTAAGCCTTCGACCTTCTTCAGGTGATCAATCTCGGGAACCTTCTTGTCGTAATTCAGGTAAAGCGTTCGAGTATCTACACTTCAAAAGTGAGCATCAGCTGAAGGTTAAGGTTTCAATCCCATCCAAAGGCAGTAATCACAAAATTCCAATCAAAGGCATGGTTAACAGAATGAGAGCAGGTTACCCCCGTAGTTTGAATAAAGGGTTGAATTCGAAATTCTGTAATTCCCGATTACGACAAGAAGTTTCCCGAGATCGATCACCTGAAGAAGACTGAAGGGTTAATCGGCCGAAACGTTCTGGATATAGCAATGCTAAGGTTGAGGACAACAGTCCGAATAATAGTTGTACAAATCTTCAAGCCTCATCCCAAGGATTTCGAAATAGCAAGGACAGCAGTACCAAAATAGATTTACAAATTATCAAGCTTCGTCTCTAAGATTGTGGAGGCAACAATCATAAAGATGAGAACAACAGTCCAAAAAATAGATCTACAAATTATCAAGTCTCACCTAAAGGTTTTTAAAAAACCAACAAATTTACTGTTTACAAAACTTTTAATTTATGCCTTTTAACAATTAATCTTAGTTTCTGTTTGTCTTTAAAAAAAAAATGTGGCGTTCGACGTGGCCCAGACTTCGAAACTGTGGTACGTGGGTTCGTACCCAAGTTGTTCCCTATATATTAACACGTCGATTAATGCCCTTAGGAATGGTATGAATCTCCATCTTCCCTCCAGCTATGGATTAAATAGCGCAACTTGTGTTAATAAAAAAAAAACAATGTGTGTACAAAAAAATAATGTTCATCAAAAGTAATTGTTCTCGGCATTAAAATGACCTAAAAATGTTGATATGCCGTTAAACACAAAACAAACAAGCCAAACAAATAGAAAAAAAATAGTTCATTTTTTTTTTTTAGACAGGCAGTCACCAACCGATAACTTTGCATTTTCGTGAAGATAGAATGACAGAACCAGATAAGGCGTAACTTTTAATTAATTCGTTAACCCTGAACCTAAAATGTCTTCGACTTCAGGAACTGATTAAAATAAACCTGGCCTAAATACAAAAACTGCTGTTTTCTTTTATTTCTTAGTTATATATTCCCAGTGTAAAAAAAAGAGTTACAAAACAAGGCCCCTTAAATGAGATCCAGATGGTCTTCCCCTGGCGAGGTTAAAGCTTTCCTATCACTATTTTCACAACACTAAATTCCTGTCATTCTATTCTTACTAAATAATGACATAATCCAAAAAAAAGACAAAGGAAAAAATAACTTAAGATAGAAAGAAAATTAAAAACTTATAATAAATTAACTTAACCTAAAAAGAAAATTTGAAACTTATAATAATAAAATAAAATAAAAGAAAACATAGAAAGAAAATAAAATAAAAATTAATAATAAATTAACTTAGATAGAAAGAAAATTTGAACTTTATAACAAATTAACATAGAAAGAACATTTTTAAAAATTAATAATACATTAACTTAACATAGAAAGAAAATTAAAAACTTATTTTAATGAATTAACATGGAAATAAAATAAAAATTAATGATAAATTAATAGAAATAAACGATTGTGCTTCTTTTTCTTACCAACGATTTTTCTCTTGAGGAGATGTTGGTCGAAAGGGCCTTGAGGCATAATTTATTTCTTATATCTAAAACGTTAGATTTAATAGTGTGCTATGACCTCGCAGGTTCAAAATGTATGAATAATAATCTAGTTTGTCAGGTAGCCAAAGTCACTAGTTACTTGTACTTAAATCTTGACTATAGTCTTTATTGTTAGTGCTATAAAAATTGGCACCGTTTATTAATGGGGGGGGGGAGAAATTGCCAGCTAAAAATACAAGGATTTTAGATAAAATACTTTTGAAGAATGAAATAAAATCCTTGAATTTACTGAAAAAGAAAATTGCCTAAATCTGCGCAAATAAATAAATAAATAAAAAAGAACATTCCCGAAACCGTTTCCCAAAAATTTCTTATGTTTCTTACGTGTGGGGTACACAATAAGTGTGTCGAGGTGGCTCAGTGGATAGACAATCGGACTTCGGAACCGTACTACGCGGGTTCGAATCCAAGTTGTTCCGTCTACGTTCACATGTTGACTAACATCCTTGGGAAAGGTATGAAGCCAAATCTTACCTCCATCTATGGGTCAAATAGTGCTAGACCTCAACGGCGGATAGGGCGGATGATGTCTACAATGACACAACGGCACTGAAGACGGACAAAGGCTGCAACAGAGGATCGCCTTCAATCGTCGTTGTTCTCTCTCCATGCCATTGGAACAAGGTCTTCCTCTGCCAAGGGTCCGTGTGCTGACTGCAGGTCCATCAGTCTCCTCACGTTAAAAAAAAGACATCACGCACAGGCGTCCTACCGAAAGGGTCCACAGGCACTAAGACGGAGGACAGTCATACTCGCACACGAGTGACTGCCAAGAAGAATTTTCATTCAGTAAAAATTACGTCTCTCCGCTAAGAATGTCTCGTCAATTTAACGGCACATTTAGACGAGACTCTCCAATCACTGCTATTGTTCACTTTGTGTTCATAAGCGAAAACTCGTTTCTATTGTTACTTAACCCTTTGAAATCTAGTAGTCACTCAGAGCTGTTATAGCCGAGCAATATATTAGAGTCAAAATATTGGTGTGTCTTTTTTTTTTGCTTATGTTCTCGGCCTTTTAGGGTTCAGAGTTCACACTTATTTTAATTAGGGCTGTCACAATATTCTTTTTAAAATATGCTTTATATTTTCTTCGTATGCTGGAAATATTCTTCAAGCATATGCTCAAGAATATGCGTTTTTTCCTTAGGAATATTCTTTTTTAAAAAAGAATATGCTTTTACTTCTCGAGAATATTCTTTTTTAAAATGAAAATATTTTCTGTTAACAGTATATTCTTTTTTATTTTTTACGAATATGCTTAAAGCATATGTAAAAAAAACTAAAACCTAAAATAAAGTTAAACGTTTTTTCTTAAAAAAGAATATGCTCTTTGTTAAAAGAATATTCTTATTGGAAAAGAATATGCTTTTTGTCAAAAGAATATTCTTTTTTAAAAAGAATATTACATTTACTTGGTAAGCACCAACCCAAGTTTGGCACAAGACCATTTTTAAGTGCCCTTACCAAGGCTTTTTACATTCGGTGTTACCCTTCACCTAGATGAGCTGCTCCTCCGAGTTAACAATCCCCATCTACCCGAAGCAGCTAAACGTGAATGCAGTGTTTTTGACTGGGATTTGATCTCGTTTTCTACGATTTTACAGCCCTAGCTTTTGCGAATGCTCCAACTTCGCTCCCAATATATACGATATAATATTTTGGTTGGCATGGTATTTGTTTATTCGTCTATTCTTTCAATCGGTTATAAAAATCATGTTTATTTAAAACACTATTCATCCATGTTTTGAATAAATGGAAATTAAATTGATGGATTTTCTTGCAAAAAAAATTGAAGACTTTTCTACTAAACCAAAACAAATAATCTGTCAATAATAACCAGGGTGTTCGGAAAGTTGCTGTGCAGTAGAAAATAATGCCTTAATGACAATATGGAGAACATTTCTTAAAGAATGAAATTACTGTAAAAGTAATTGAAACTTACCAAAAATGTAGCTTTTCAAATTTCACTTATCCTATCGACACAATGGTCCCATGACAGTCTTTTGGAATCCAACAAGTAAAATATCAAATAGTCTACTATTTTAGTCTTGGGGTCATCAGGAGAGAATGTGCAACGTTTCGGGGCTTTCCTCTCTGATCCTATTGGCACAATGATTCTATGACAGTCTTTGGGAATCCAACACCTAAAATATCAAATAGTCTACTATTTTAGTCTTGGGGTCATCAGGAGAGAATGTGCAACGTTTCGGGGCTTTCCCCTCTGATCCTATTGGCACAATGGTTCTATGACAGTCTTTGGGAATCCAACACCTAAAAGATCAAATAATCTACTATTTTAGTCTCGGGGTCATCAGGAGAGAATGTGCAACGTTTCGGGGCCTTCCTCTCTCATCCTATTGGCACATTGGTTCTATGACGGTCTTAGGGAATCCAACACGTAAAAGGTCAAATAATCTACTATTTAACTCTTGGGATCATCAGGAGAGAATGTGCATCACCGTTTCAGGGCCTACCTCTCTACGGTTTTACTTGCACACCTGCCCGTCACTGATGTGAGGTCCCATTATATTTTCAATCCTTTCTATAACACTGCGAAACCGATTTTTCCTATATTTTTTCTATATTTATTATTAGATCATCATCATAGCGTATCGCACAGTGATGTGCGTAGTGTAACAATTGATTTCCCCGAAAGAAGTAGCAGGGGCACCACGTGCAGGTTTGTTACTTGCCCTTGTACAGTATTTGGTATGCTTAAATGGTCACCCATCTAACTACTGACCAGGCTCGACGTTGCTTAACTTCGGTGATCTTACGAGAACCGGTGTATCCAACGCGAATTGACCGTACAAACATGGACTAAAAACATTCCATTCAAACCACCCACGAAAAGTGGATTTACAAAATGCAAAAACTAATAGTTGATAAGCGCGGACACGGAGTCAACAGCATGATGAACGCGCAGGCAAAAAACTGACAGTCACCAAAGGCTGTTGACTCTGTGTCTACGCTTATCTACCCTGCATGCTCTATCCCTTTATATCGAGCCGACACTGATGACATCCGTCCGTATCTAGAGTCAATGGATAAATTGATTCTGTAGCTGAAACAGCGGCTGTGAAGTAGCCTCTCCAGGGTGCAAGGCCTGGGCAAGTTTTGGGGGGTTCTGACTCTGCCCATTTCTGTCAGCCTTGCCGGCAGAATCCAAAGGAAAGAAGAGCAGTATGTTTGGACCAGGTTGGATTGCCTGAAAACCACCATAGAAACATTATACCGATAGGATAAGGAGAATTTTGAAAGGCTACCTTTTTTGTAAGTTTGAATTACTTATACAGTAATTTCATTCTTGTTATCTATGTAGATAGATAGACAGAGATTTGTAAGTCGATAGATAAATGGATAGATAATTAGATAGATAGATAGATAGATATATAGATTGATTGATAGATAAAAAGATTGATATATAGATAGATGGATGGATAGATAGATAGATAGATAGATAGATAGATAGATATTGTGATTATTTTGGAGGGAGGGGCGGGGAGGCTTTTCTTTTCCTATTCTAAGAGTATGAAGGCTCCATCGGT
>JAUZSX010300670.1:7500-13133 GCA_034780655.1 Idiosepius hallami | reverse complement strand
TATATAAATATTGTTTATCACAAGTAATTGTTCTAGGCATTGAAATAACCTAAAAAGAATGATATTCAGTTATAAAATATTGTTTATCAAAAATCATTGTTCTAGGCATTAAGATGACCTAAAAAGATTGATATGCCGTTATAAAATATTGTTAATCAAAAGTAATTGTTCTAGGCATTAGAATAACTTAAAAAGGTTGATATGCCGTTATAAAATATTGTTAATAAAAAGTAATTGTTCTAGGCATTAAAATCACTTAAAAAAGTTGATATACCGTTATAAAATATTCTTAATAAAAAGTAATTGTTCTAGCCATTAAAATCATTTTAAAAAGTTGATATACCGTTATAAAATATTGTTAATAAAAACTAATTGTTCTAGGCATTAAAATCACTTAAAAAAGTTGATATAACGTTATAAAATATTGTTAATAAAAAGTAATTAGGCATTAAAATGAACAAAAAACGTTGATATGTTGTTAAACACAGAAAAAAAAAAAGAACTATTTAATTCTATTTAATTCTTTTTTTTTTTAAATCTACAGGTGAAAGTGATGATGCGAATTTTTTCTCCTCCTAACACTGGAAGTCACGGTGAGCACGGATCATTAATATTGTCGGTCGACGCCCGCAAAAAACAGGTTACTCTTCACGATCCGTCAGCTAGTGGATACGTTTCCGCGACCCGACGGACTGGAATTGTCGCACCAAAAACATTCGCATTTGACGCAGTTTTTCCACAAGACGATTCCTTGGTAAGTTGGACTCCATTTTCTTTTTTTTTTTTTATTTTTGGTCGATATTAATTCAAGAGAAGAACGAATTTTTTTAGTAGTCATTGAGAGTCGTTACATTAGAGAAACATATTAAACCTTTGAACCCAGACTTATGAAATTACCAATTAATCACTCAGAGTCGTTATATTGGAGGAGCGTGTTAAACATTTGAACCCCGACTTATCAAAACTACCAAGTAGTCACTGAGAGTCGTTATATTAGAGGAACATATTAAACCTTTGAATCCCGACTTATCAAAACTACCAAGTAATCACTCAGAGTCGTTATATTAGAGGAACATATTAAATCTTTGAACCCCGACTTATTAAAACTACCAAGTAGGCACTGAGAGTTGTTATATTAGAGGAACATATTTAACCTTTGTTTGAACCCCGACTTATCAAAACTACAAAGTAGTCACTCAGAGTCGTTATGAATATATTAAAGCCAATAGTGTGTATCTTCTTTTGCCTTATGTTGTTAGGGCCGATATATCGGACACCTAGGATCAAAATAGTTAAATAAAAAATCTTTTTTCCAGTTTACAACTAGAATAAGAAAAAATCTGTTTCGTAATTCTTAAATAACCGTCAACAAATAAAAACATTTCAAAAACATTTTTTTAAGCTTTTTAATTCAGTCGAAACAAAATACATAAAGATGAGGACAATAGTCAAAAAAAAAAAACTTTATTGATCCTTACATCAAGGATTCCGAAAAATGCAATTTTTAAACAATATTTTAGTTGATGTACGACATTTCAACATTCGACTATTAATCACCGATTATAGGTCGCTCTTACACGTTTTTTCTTCACGTGGACGCTTAATCACTCTGAGAATTTTAATCACTTGGGGATTTCTGAAAGAGTTTGAACGTTTTTATACCAAATATGTTTTAAAAAGATTTTTTTTTTCACCACTGTTATATTTGTGTGATGAATGTGGAAACTTGCGTATGGTTGCAAATAAATAAATAATAATAAATGAATAACAACAAGAATAAGGATAAAACTAATATATTTAAAATCAAAATAAATGAACAATGATGATAATTTCAGCTCTTTGCTTGGTAAGCGAGGGAAGAGATATTTTTTTACTTTTGTCAACAACCGCACTAAATCAAAATTAAAAAAATAAAATAATTAAAAAGTTTTACCAAAGAAACGCGCTAAAAAATTTTTATGAATTTTTTTTTAAAAAAGCGTGAAAGTGACATGCTCTACGTGCACGTCCTATGATTTTTTTTTCAAACTATGGTAAATCTGTTTAAACACCACTATTGGTCCATTTTTTAAAATTTTTAATCCTTTAGGATTCTTCATAATCTGTAGACCTATTTTTGCGAATAACCCCAAAAATTGTCAAAGATCTTAAAAATTTAACGCAATAAAAACATAATAATTACATAACATTACATAAATGTATTTTTTTTCTTTGGTGTAAATATTTTTTTCTTTGGTGTAAATAAAATGTTCTCGATATGAAGTATTCACCGACGTGATTAAAAAAACAACACGTGATTAAAAGTCTAGTGATTCTATTTCCGTGATTAATAGTCGTGTGATGAAATTTCAGGTGATGAAAAGTCAGTAAAAGCATTTTAGTTGTGACATATGAATCATTCTAATCTATCTGTCTCATCTTTTTAGCCCCAAAAAAACGACCGCAGATTAAAGTTTGGATTTTGTTTGTTTTTTGCTTAATCTTGACTGAAATTGATTAGGAAGGGATTAAAATAAAAAGAGGAAAAGAAATGAAAAGGATGGAGAGAGATAATCCTTATCATCGATTATGATTCATTGATTATAATCAATCACCTCTCACCTGAATCAGAATGTTCATTATTATTCTGATTCAGGTGTTAATCTTATGGAACAGGAAACGGAAAAGATTCTTTTTTTTAACCCTTTTGACCCTAAGGAGCCGATATATCGGCCTTAGTAATCAAAGGCAAAAAGACACACACCGACATTTCGGCCCTAATATATTTTCCCAATAGAACGGCTCTGAGTGACTACTTGGTAATATTAGTAAGTCAGGATCCAAAGGTAGGGGTTGAAATACCGTTGTGTGTTTTCTTTTGCCTTAAGTAGCCAGCGCCGATATATCGGTTCTTTAGGGTTTAAAAGGTTAATGGACTCTATTACGTTGGTAAAGAATATAACAAGAACACTTAGGGCACTGGCGTAGCAAAGGAGGGACGGAAGGGGTGGTGTGCCCCGGGTGGCACATGCCACAGAATTATTATTCTGATTCAAGTGTTACTCTTTTAGGTCAGGAGAAAGGAAATAAGACCCTAAAGAACCGATATATCGGCCCTTGTGACTTAATGCAAAAGAAGACACACACACAACATTTCAACCTCTACCTTTGGACCCTGACTTGGCAATATTACCAAATAGTCATTTAGAGCTGTTCTATTAAAATATCATATTAGGGTCGAAATATCAGTTTGTCTTATTTGGCTTTGGTTACTAAGGCCGATATATCGGCCCTCTAGGGTCGAAAGGGATAATGGTCTGTGATATATCTTAAGTTGGTAAGGAATATATCAGGAACACCTAAGGTTTATGACAAGGGTATATATATAGGGTAGATATATCGGCTCGGATAACCTAAGGCAAAACAAGACACACCGATATTGTGGTCAATATTAAATTTACACTCCTTCAGGTGAGGTTTGATTTTTTGTATATTTATTATGGGAAACGCTTTACTGTGCTCGGGCCAAAGTGACAAAGACTCGAGATAACCTCTCAGGGTGGGCCTTTGTGCAGGACACAGTTTGCTCATGTGGCGCTGCTGCGCTCTGCTGAGCAGACCATTGCTCACCTGCCCACAGACTGCCCACTTATCTTCATATTTGATAAATTTCCCATGCTTGTGATGAGGTTTAACAACTTGTATAATTATTTTGTGGACTCAAATTTTTATTTTGCTGTTTCCATAGCATATTTGTTTGTACGAGAAAGAATCGCTAGCTCTATGCTCAACCCCCAACGTAAAGGACCTTTTTGGGCGTTTGAAATCAGTGTTGCCCTTCATCTAGATGAGTTACTTTCACGAGTTAACGAGCCCCATCTGCCCGAGGCAGCTAAAGGTTGTTAGAATCGTTTTGACTTGGATTTGAACTCGCATAATACGATTCCATAGTCCGAGCTTTACCAATGCTCCACCTCGCTGCCTGACAGGGAATTGAACTCGCATAATACGATTCCATAGTCCGAGCTTTTACCAATGCTCCACCTCGCTGCCTGACAGGGATTTGAACTCGCATAATACGATTCCATAGTTCGAGCTTTACCAATGCTCCACCTCGCTGCCTGACAGGGATTTGAACTCGCATAATACGATTCCATAGTCCGAGCTTTACCAAATGATGCTCTCCACCTCGTCGCCTAGTCCTCATCTTACATTTGGTAAATTTACCATCTTTAAAATAAGGATTAATAATTTGAATATTTATTATACGGACTATTGTCTTCATCTTTGTATTTGTTAAGTAAACTGACCGAAACGAAACGAATTTAATAAATACTAAGATGAGGATTATAGTCCATAAAAACTAATAAACCCTTTCGTATTTTGTAGCAATTAGTGACGATGGTTGGTGGTGACTAGTGTGAGTGGTGACCTCATCGGGAACACATGATGTCTATGTCTACTCAACCTGGGATTATTACTAAGAAGTGTTTGTGGTTGGTTATCTCATACACACACACACACACACACACACAAATCAGTTTTACTATTGCTGGACGTTTACTTACATAGTAGGGCTAGGGTTAGGGTTGAGAGTAGAATTGAAAGTTAATACTAATGTTAAAAGCAGGATTGGATACCAATCTACCATATTATCTGTAGTAAAATAAACACGGCCAATCTGGCCCAGCTTCGTTAAATAAACCGCCTCCTCGGCGCCTGTATCACTGTTCCGGACTACTGCATGCTTTCAAAGTATCGTCCGACGGGACTCACTGTAGTGCAACCCGCACACGCTACGTGTGCGCCCGGGGCCTTTTGGAGACCCCCGACGTCCGTCCGTCTGTCCTCGTCGACTCCTCTATGCCTTCTCCCGTTCTCGCGTGTCCTCTGTTCTTATATACTTGGCACTGGCCTGCTTTCGCCCAGAACCGGTGTCACTCCATCTCTTCCCCACTCCCCAGAACGACCGCCCAGCAGCATATTACAAATAGTCGTAAAAGTTAATAATCGTCTTATTTACTCTAGCTATTGATTGAATAATGCACCCAGTATTAATCAGTAAATAGGAGTCTGAATTATCATTCTTGTATCTATCTTTCTATCTCTCTTAATTTCCTTTCTTCTCTATCTCCCCTCCCTTATGTACAGCGTTAATAACTACTGCTGCTGAATCACGTGACGAAATCATGTCTAACGATTGGTTCCCGCATTATGTTTGACTAAATTCGAAGAACCTACTCAGTAACTGTTTGGATTTAGCTGAGTCTTGAGGTCCGTTGTCTTGTGTCGAGATAACAAGAGGCACCAGGATGAAGGTTAAGTTGGTGATATAACTTCGTCTATGTGGACGCGAAATCTAAGAAGATAATCAGTGGTTGCCCTGACAGCAAAAGTCATTAAAAGTCATGTATAGTCATATAATATTGGAAGCACACATTTTTTTAATGGGCAATGCAACTGATGATCGGTGACGTCAAATTTTTTAATTTAATTTTTAATTTTTTGAAGACATATAAATATAACATTTTTTGACATGAGCAGAACAGTCCCGTTAACCGAGAGCAACACATCACTGATAGCAGTGCAGTGGGGAAAAAGTCAGCCAACTGCACGCTCATAACTTTGACTTAAAGAACTTTTTCAATAGTCAA
>JAUZSX010300670.1:0-5000 GCA_034780655.1 Idiosepius hallami | reverse complement strand
CTCTCTATGGTTTTCCCTCTCTCTCTTCCTATCCTTCTCTATCTATCGATATTTATTCATCTACGCTCTATCTTTCCTGTATCCTTACTTACTCTTTCTTCCCTCCTATTTCTCTCTTTATCTCTCACTCTCTCACTTTCTTTCTCTATCTCTATATTTATCTCCCTCTTTCTCTTATTCTATTGGGAAGTCCACTTAGGACGGTGGATAGGCAGTCGGGGTTCGAATTCGAGTCGTTTTCTTTACTGATGATAGTAGTGGTGGTGGTGGTACTGGTATTGGTGGGTATGGTGGTGGTGGTGGTGGTGTTGGTGTTGGTATTGGTGGTGATGGTGGTGGTGGTGATGGTGGTGGTGGTGGTGGTGGTGGTGTTGGTATTGGTGGTGATGGTGGTGGTGGTGGTACTGGTATTGGTGGGGATGGTGGTGGTGGTGGTGGTGTTGGTATTGGTGGTGATGGTGGTGGTGGTATGAATAATGTAATTAGTGGTGTTTGTTGTATTTTTGGGTTCTAGTACCAATCATTGCAGTTAAAAGAATAGCGTTAGTCTTATTATTGAGCAGGAAGACCGATCCAGTCTTCCTGTTGTTTATAGATTTGTTTATTTTCTTTTCTTCGATTTCAGAATATTCTGAGACACCAAGTCCTCATCTGAGGGCACAATTCTATTCGAGGACTTTTTTTTCTTTAGCAATTAAGCGGCTAGCTTGGTCTGTCGATGGGAGGGAGCTCCTAATTAGATTATGCTGCTCATGCCAAGAACTGCTGACGTGGTATACCTAAGTAGTCAACCATCTATGAACATGAACAGACTTTAACTTGGCTAATTCTGGTCATGTGTCGGGAAGCGGAGTTTTCAACGAGATTTACCTTTGCTGCTATTAACACTTGTTTTGTTTTCATGATAATTATTTGCTGCTTTTTTGTCGTTGTTGCTGCTGTTGTTGATGATGATGAGGCTGATAATGTCGATGATGAGGATAATGATCATGACGATGAGGAGGATGATGATGACGATGATGACGATGACAATAATAATCATGACGATGAAGTCGATGACGATGATGACAATGATGATGATGACGATGATGACGATGAGGATCATGGCGATGATGACATTGATAACAATGATAATGATAACCATGGCGATGAAGTCAATGACGATGATGACAATGATGATGAAGATGATGAAAATGATAACGATGAGGATGAAGATGATAACTATGATGATGATGATGATGATGATGTCGATGATGACGGAGTAGATGATGACGATGAAGATGATGATGACGATGGCGATGATGATGGTGGTGGTGGTTCTTTTTGCTGTCGTCATTGTCATCGTCGTAGTCTATCTAGCTAGAAGAAACAAAACCTTTTAACAAGAAAGCTCTTTGAGAAAAAGCCAAAATCAAAATGGGTGAAAAGTTTTCTTCGTTGTTGTTGCTGTTATTGTTATTGTTGTAGGTGGTGGTGGTGTTAGTGGTGGTGGTGGTGGTGGTGGTGACGGGGATGATAATCCTGCAAATTAGAATTAGTTTCATCTTTAAAGAACTTTGGTACGCCGCCAAGTGGAGAATCTTTCGCGCTGGCTTTGGAGGTAAGCAAACCGAGTCATTATGTCCCGCCAAGGTTTCACGAGGAGCTACCTTTAGGTTTCTTAACATAAATACATGATCACAGGTGAATAGGATAGATAGCTGAAGTTTGAAATTTAAAATATGATTTTTAAAAAAATCCCTTTGAAACTGAATTTTTGAAATTTGAGATTTTTATAAAAATTACAAAGCAGAAACTATCAATGGTTGTTTGTTTTTCCACCGCCATTAAAATTTTCACGACCTGCGACCAATCAAAAGGAAGGGTGGGTGAAAAATTGAAACAGTCATATATATTTTACAACTATTTTATCTGGTCATTAAGAATTATATGTCTGATTTGGAACTGATATTTTATAGTACAACATCATTGACAAAAAAGCAAAATGTTCACTAACCCAACTTCTTCCCCGTTCCTATATTAGGTTATTAAGAATTAAATGTCCAATTTAGAACTAATACTTTACTGTACAATATCATAAACAAAAAGCAAAATGTTCACTTGTGCAGCTTCTTCCTCTTTCCTATCTGTTTCAGATAATCCAATACAGTAGGAATAGAAATATTAAATCTATCTACAAAAACACGTGTTATTAAAGATGTATCTACTTACACTGCCGCTTTCAGCTAATCATTATAAATCTTGTTGCAGGCCTACCACGGGTTTGGTAATCAAGACTGAAATCAGCAGATCGAAGTCTTTCAAACCATTGGTGCACAGTTCGCTTGTTTACCACATTCTCTCCAAACACCTTACTAATGTTTCTAACCGTATGAAAAGTAATGGTACCCATCGACGTAGATGGTATTCATAAACAACTCGAAACTAAATTTTCCATGTGTTTAAGTGTATTGATTTAACACATCTAAATCATAAAAATATGTTTTGCCCTGAACTGTATCTGTAAATTTAAGATTAGAAGTTATAAAATCAAGAACTTCAAATGAAAAATAGGAAAGCTATAAGTCCACAAAAATGTTAATAGAAATAGATATTTCATTTTTAATTAGCCAATAGTTTGGTTGCCAATAAATAGCAATGTTATGATACATTTTGTCAAACAGGCAAGGTGACAACTGGTGACAGATATGAGTCTACTATATGACGGTTATTGTTAGAAATAGAAAACTAAAATGGAAAACGAAAACATTTCATAGTGAATTTTCAAAACAGTTTAAACAAGTTTTACATTCCAACACGTGGACGTGGCTTCAGAAAGGATATCTGACTTAAGAAACCGATTCAATAACAATTGCTGCCCAAGTCAATGCACTCCACAACAACTATATAAAAGCAAAGATTGAAATGAACCAGAGGGACATTAAATACAAACTTCACACACAACCAGAAGAAACTGTGAGTTACGTCGTAAGCAGATGCTCTAAACTCCAAGGGAAAGAAAATAAAAACAGATATATATACCAACCCAAGTTTGGCACCACGGACATTTTACGTGCTTTTACACAGGCTTTTTACATTCGGTGTTACCCTTCACCTAGATGAGTTGCTCTCCCGAGTTAACGAGCACCATCTGCCCGAGGTTGTTCAAGCGAAAGTATTTTTTTTGACTGGGATTTGAACTCGCATAATAAGATTCCAGAGCCAGGGCTTTTAAAATGCTCCACCGTCGCTGCCCAAACATAAATATAAAAACAAATATGACTGGATAAGAAAGATAATTCACAGGAACCATTACAAAAATATCAATTATAACACTTGGAAACATGATAAATACATAAGCCTGAAGTTGTGCAAGAAAATGAAAACCCCCAAAATCCTTTGATACTTTAATATCCAAACAGACAGGTAAATACAAGCAAGAAAACAAGACCTGGTAATCATGGACAAAAAATAGAAGAACAGCAAAATAGTCTTTACATTGCTGGCAAACCATAGGGTAGAAATCAAAAATACAGAAAATATCAACAGAAAAATATATATAATTATTATCGGAGCATTAGAAACAATCTCCTAAGACATGAAAGAATAAATAAAGGACACAGAAATCAACTACTTCTCTAGTATTAATAATAATTTTAATAATTGTTTTAAAAAAATATATTATAAACAAAATGTATGTATATAGGCTAATAGAGGAGGGTTTGCCGTCATAGACTGCAAAGTATTCTTACTGTGGAGTCAGAAAAAACTTCTTGTCACCCTGCCTTCTGGAATCACCGTCGGGCGTTGGCAGAGTGGGGAGACTCTGTTTATGGCGGGTGGGTAAAGTGGACGCAGAAGGGTAGATCTCTAAGGAGACTACTCACTCTGTCTTCCCTGATTGTTTAAGCGCAAGCACCCCGTAATTGGTGTGAGATCTCTAAATCATAATATACATCTGAATTGCAGAACGGACTGTAAGGTATCCCGATATTCTCAAGTTCCAGACTTATTGTCAGTCTGCCTTCTGGAATCCCCACCGGGGGTTGCCAGGAAAAAGGATGCTAATTGTAAGTTTTCAAACGGAATGAAGAGGAGTAAAAATCCAAGGGGTTATTGTGCCGTACAGTATTTGACTGGTATGGCGGAGAACCTGCTGGAAATTAGGGGACACTTGTTGTCACTCTGACTCCAGTAAAAACCAGAAGTTACTGGGTGCGCAATTGCCGACTGATTGGTGTTAGATAACAATGATGACAAAAATAATGATAATAATTGCAACAAAAACAACATTAATAATGATAATAATAATATTAATAATAATAATACAATAATAATAATAATAATAATAATAATAATAATAATAATAAAAATAAAAATGACAGTAATAATGATTGTGGCATCCGTCTTTCTCTAGGGACGATGAAAAATTTCAAAGGAAAGCAGAGCAGTACTTTTGCCACCAGGTTGGCTGCAGGAGCCATCAGAACAAGCTGAGTACAGTTTCTGACTGCCTTAGGGACTCCAACTCCGGATTTTCTTGCAGGGTTTACTCCCTTAGCCTTTCCTGAGCTCAGGTAATCCTCAAGGCAGTGGAGGTTTGTACTTCAGAGTTTTTCTTCTCCTAGATGCCTGTCTTCCCCAAGACTAAGAATGCATCTCCCCATTGGGTTTTTAAGCGCCCCCAGATACTAACTGGGTATTTACCTGCCCGGTGCAATAATAATAATAATAATAATAGTAAAGACATGGGTAGGTTTTGCACCGTACAGTCTCTCACTAAAATGGTGCAGACACTTGCTGGAAACCAGGGGAGACTTGTTGTCACTTTGACTCCAACATAAAACCACGGATTGATGGGTTCGATTGTACCTGGTGATTAGTGTGAGATCCAGAATAATAATAATAATAATAATAATGATAATGATAATAATTATGATAATAATAATAATAATAATGATAATAATAATAATGATAATAATAATAATAATAATAATGATAATAATAATAATAATGATAAT
>JAUZSX010300660.1:0-13133 GCA_034780655.1 Idiosepius hallami | reverse complement strand
TATATATATATATATATATATATATATATAGATAGATAGATAGATAGATAGATAGATAGATAGATAGATAGATATTAATTTAAGTGATAAGATTGCTTAAATTTATTTTTTATTCAATTTTTTCTTGTTTTTTAAGTTCAGTATATTATATTAAGATTATATTTAATAATTTGTTTATTTGTTTGTATATTTTCAGAATGCAACCTAGACAAATGCATCTCTTGCTTCAGCAAGACTTATTGCACCCGATGCAACTCACCCTATGTGGCCTACAAAGGAGAATGTATTGAAGGGTGCCCCGAAGGCCTTTTCTATGCCAACTATTCCAAAGAATGTCGTTCACACGGTAACTAGAACACTCTTCAATTACTTAGACCATGCCCCCTTAAGAAACAACTTGTGAGAGGAACTCATCTAGGTAAAGGGCAACGGTGATTACAAAAGACCTGTGCCCCCCCCTTCTGCTGCCAGTCACTGTTGGTTCGCTCCACCGAGTGTGTGCATTGGAGGTTTTTGAGGGTCTCTATCATGTGCAACCACAAAGACTGCGCAAGCGAGTTGGAAGCCAAGGTAGATGTACCGGGTCCCGAAATGAATTTTTGTTTGCATTTCATTTTATTCTTTCTCTTCCTGGTAACCTAACAGTAAAATAGGCACTGATGGTGGAGCATTGGTAAAATCTCGGGCTCTGGAATCGTATAACGTGAGTTCAAATCTCAGTCAAAACCATTGCATTCACCTTTCACTGCGTCGGGCAGATGGGGCTCGTTAACTCAGCAGAGCATCTCATCTAGGTGAAGGGTAACACCGAATGTAAAAAGCTCGAGTAAGAGCACGTAAAATGGCCTTGTGCCAAACTTGGGTTGGTGCTCACCAAGTAAATATAATATAACTATATATATATATTGCATCGATAGTCGGATAAAAGAAGAGACAAATTAAAATATTTTCACTTCTTACTTCTTTTGCTGTTAAATATTAAGTTATAATATATAAACATTCAATTTAGTTTTTATTTATACGTTACTAAATTCAAAACAAATATTTTCTGTATATCATTTTTTAGAAGAAAAAATATTTGCTCTTGGATATTTTTTTGCGTTTAATTTTTTATATTCTTATTTTCTAGTTTAGAAAGTGTCTTAGACTAAATTCTTGTGTTGTTTGAGTGACGTGACACACTGCTATATGTTGCCGTTCATAAGCGCAGAGGACAGCTTTATGAAACTGCATTGCCTCAACATTTTTCCTTTGCAATTCCCATTTGCAATTACAAGCAGTTTACTTTCTAAAATATTTGGAATTTTTTTTCTTATATATTTGCTGTCGATGTTTAGGGTGTTACACATAAGTGGTACGAGTTGTGTAATTAAATAAAAACGATGTTCTTTTTTTTAGTTAAGTGTTAAGAGTTTGAATGAATTTTCTGAGCTAGTTATTTTGGATGTTTACAGAACTTATATCACGAAAATAGTTGGTTGTCAATAATGTGAGGAGATAGTGTTAATTGGTTTACGAATATTAGGTTGATTTTCAATAACTAAACTCTCGTTCGTAAATATTTTCTTTATAAGTATATCTACAAAAAAAAAACGTCGTGTGGGTGTCCGTGCGTCTTTTTTCCACAGTTTCCACCGAACTAAAAGTATTTTGCTGATTTTCGGTCTGCAGGCTTTAAATTTGATGTATACGAGGATACATTTTGAATCAGTTATGGTTTGAGTCGTTTGAAGATCATAAAATCTTATAGAACAAACCACACTTCCTTTGGTTTGGGATGTAATATTTCTGCATCATATAATCAAAAATGCTACATATTTCGAGTTATAGTAGTTTTATTTGCATTCATAATTGTACTAATATCCTTGGGAAATGTATGAAATGCTCATTTCCTCCAGCTACAGATTTTCTTAATCAAACAATTACGTCTTATAAAAATAATGTTGATTAAAAACATTGTTGTTCTAGGCATTCAAAGAACCACAAAATTTGATATTTCATAAAAAAAGAAAACAAGTAATCAAACCATGAACCAAACCAGAAACAGAAAATATTTTTATTCACTTAACAATATAGCATATATTCTTACCCATATATTTACAATTCTACCAAGTTGTATTTATTGGCAAAATATTTTTATCATCATTAATTCATAGTTTTGAAATTGAATACTATCTACTTGGGTTATTCAAAACTAATTTAGGAACATATTTCTAATCACGTCAATCAGATGATCAAGACAAATAAGGAAAACTCTATAGAATATTCAGGAAATATAAGAATGTAAGATGAATGTTTCTCACTTTATTAACATTTATGAAATATTTCTCAGGTCGCCAAACTTTCTAGACATTTATGTACGCAGTAATTCCATTGCATAGATTATGATTTTGCTTCCATATTAAGCTTAATATATTGATCTTTGTGAAATTCATTACATTAAAAATAAACTTCATCAATATTATGTTGAAGAAATGCTTTACAGCGTAGAAAAGTAAGTATCATAATTCACTATTGTTTGAAACTATTTAGATAAAGCATTTTTTTTGTTCTCATTTTATTTTAATATAAAAACATTTTTGTACGATAGTGTTCCATAAGTAACATTTACAATTGTTTTATTTAACCCGAATGAGTTAGAAGCCATTGTAAATTCCATTTTTTATGGTGACCAAACTTATTCATTAATGATCTGAAATTTTCATCTCTCTGTTGCAGGGATTGACAGTGTCGGGCTCTTAAAAAGCAACCCATGTCAGCGACGTGCCTCAGAGGCTCAGATGCGTCATTGTATTCATCAATGAAGAAAAATTGAATTGATCAACGTTCACCGGTGGCTGTTGAACGTTTATAGAACTGATGCAATTAAAGTTAGCACAGCCAGAATATAAGTTCATCGATTTCAGAGTGGTGACAGAGATGTGATTGACAAAGTACTCTCTAGGCTGAAAAATAGATATCCACGTTCGTCGTTGGCAAACTTACATAGAGCTATCGATATCTATTTAAACCAAGCTATATCTTTTTTGTCCAGCTGAGGGAAATACGAGACGCTGTGTATAATATTGGTGCACATACCGTCTGGATCATGAAACCACCGTTACAGTCCATTTATATTGTTACAATTGTTCCACATTTGGCACCAATGTGTCCCCAGCACATAACAAGTGGCACCCATTTCTGACGTAGTTTTCTTCATTATTGGTTTCCATCTAGTATATTTTGAGTGACAATAACTTACTAAGCAGATTAAGCATGGTTGCGAATTCTATATAAAAAACTTATAAGAATTAGATCGTCGTGTTTGTATGAGATCCCACATCCAGTAAATTTCTTGAAAATGAAACTACAATAGTTATATAAAAAAAAAACACTGTTATATGTAGAACTTTTTGAAAAAATAAAATATAATATTTGTTTAGAAAATGATTTAGTCCACTAAAATTTGCATATATACGGTCCTGCATTTCTATATAATAGGCTTTGTTAAAAAAAACTCAAATAAAACCATTGCAATTAAATTCAATATGTGTGATGTTTTTATTTTGTATAAAAAACCTCAGACAAAATTTAGTCTCACAAAGCCTTAGAAATGAATTTAGTATAAAAAAAGCATTACAAATAAATTTAGTATAAAAACAGCATTAGAAATGAATTTAATATTAAAAAGAATTAGATATAAATTTAATTATAAAAAAAGAATTAGAAATAAATTTAGTATAAAATAAAGCAGTAATTGTCTTCCTAGATAAGAGACTTTGGTGATTACCTTAATGGCAAGTCCCCGGCACCGAGCAATGCCAGGAAATACTTTTAGTATCAATTTAGATGAATAACTCTCGAAAACCTATATTAAAACATAGTTATTTTTGTTTTTTCATATTTACTGTAAAATTCTTACATTCGTGCCAAAAGGTAGAAAACCTATGAAATTATGCCAAAAGGGATTTATTTAGGAAATTCTGCATATATAAGAATTAAACAAAAAAAGTTTTTTTTTCGAATATAAACATAAATAACTTTATTATTCGGACTCTATTTCTCATCTTATTAGGTTTTTAATGTTTCTACACTACGTTTCGGCCTAGTCTCCCTCAGACCGTCTTCAGGAGTTTTTTCTTCATCTATAACTTCATATAGGGATGCTGGGTCTTGTCACCAAATCCTGAGTAATCACTGCCTTCCATAGTTGTCTATTTCAAAGCCTCATCCAAACAAAAAAAACTATAATAAAAATAAATGTCAAAATTTCCAATAAATCCATGTCTACATCTGCAACGGGTATTGTTTGCTGGGGTGCTGAGCATAAATGCGCAGCTGTGATTTTTTATCTATTTATGTGTTTATCTATTTATTGGAGAGGAGGTTTCTTTCAGTTTTCTTTTCTTTTTTTCTTAAAAAATAATTACATCAACGACTGGGCATAAAAGTTTTACCAAAAATATAAATGGATTATCAATAAAGAAAAAAATTAAATAGCTTTAAAAATTGAAAGACATTTACTTACGACTAAACCAGCGAACAAAAGTATATTATGGAAAAAAAAGAAAAAGAAAAATTACGAAAAATGAAAATGTGTGAAAAATCTTTGATTTTTAAATCAGTAGATGTGCTCGTATTTCTTAGAAAAGAAAGAAATCAAACACTCTGCCCACTGCTTTCATTCTTCTCTTCAGTTTTTCTTTTAAACGACTTTGCAAAAATGATTTTTTCGAATATCATATCATTTTTTTAATATTAAATGACTTAAAACATGCTCTTATTTGATTAAAATTTAAAATCAATCGGTAAATTAGTTGTAAATTACTGGTTAATAACAAACAGACAAATATTTTTTCTATTTATAAAGATATATAAAAAAGTTTCATAAGTAAATTTCTTAAACGTTTTTAAAAAATATTAGTAAAATAATAATTGTTAATGTCATTAATAATTTTGAGTATTTCTCTGCTTAGTAAATTTTGCTACTGCGATTATACAGTGCTAACGTCAAATATCGTTCGTTGATTTTTATGATAACAACACGAAAGTCACCGTAGAAAGTGTCATTAATAAATTATTCATTGAGTGCCTTTAAGAGGAAGTTTGACAGAATAGTAGTTATATACTTAGATTTTATATTAATATGAGACATATCTTATTCAGATACAACAACAGGTGAATTCATTTTTGAGTTAGTAACAAAAGCTTATATTAATCTATTCCTCTGATAATGAGTTTAAAAATTTCAGTTTAAAACTTTGGACCATAAATTAGAAACATTTCCAACAAGACAAACATAAAGGTTTTATTAAAGGACCATATTAAGGCTGAAATATCGGGGTGACTTATTTTGCCTTAGTTTACTAGGGTCGATATTTCGGCTTCTCAGATTTCAAAAGGATTAATAATAATATGAAAAAATAAGTTGTCTCTTACAAATTATTTGCTTGACGATAGTAGTTTATATTTCAATACGCAAAAATAGGTTGTTAAGTAAAAACACTAATTTGCAAAAAATATGTAACATTAATCATTCTTTTTTTTACGGATCAAGAAATACAATGTGTGTTATCAAACTGATTCAAATGTAAGTACTGTTAAAAACTACAGAAACGCAGGGTTTTCAATAAAAAAATGGCAACACTTTCCTCCGTGAAAATTTTTTTTTTACGTTTAATTTTTAAACAGTTACTAAAATTTCAGACATGGTTTTAAGAAATAGAAAAAATAGAACATATTTTAGACTCACATTTTCATTTATTGTAATGAAATTTGATTGTAAATTTTCTCTACATTAAAACCTTTAAATCACTACCTCCAAAGTCTATAGTGACCCCTTATGGATTCTAACAGTCAAAACATGAGACAATTGGAATACTAACAAACCTTAGTTTTTATCTACTTTTACAGGCATCCAATAATATGCTCTCTCTTCTCATTCTCTCTCTCTCCCTTTTCTCTCTCTCTCTCTCTCTCTCTCTCAAGGCGGAAGGATAGAGAACAGCAAAAAATAAGTACATTAAAAAGAAACCATTAGGTTTATAGCAAGCTAAGAAATTTTGACTTATTAAAAACACCTATCTCTTCATTCGATTATTTTGATTAAAATAGTTTTGGTTTTTTCCCAATGGAAGATTTTGCAAATTTGAACAATCTACGATGGAATTTAAAACATGACAATATTTTTGATGGGCTAAATAGGAATGGATCATATGGAAAATTGGACATTTTTGCAAATGGGTGATTTTACAGGTAAACAAAGTCCTATGAACAAATTTGTGTTGTTGCTTTACAGCCACACTTTGTTTGATGAAACTCAAACGTCGAAATCAACGAGAGAGTGCATCATAGACAAACACACAAATATAGAAGGATGGTTTAGTAGATGAAAGATAATAACAAAAACAAAAAACTATGTGTTTTAGAACTCTTTCGTTTTATTTCAAGATTACTTATTTGACTTGTCAGTTTATGTAAGGTGTGAGAAAATCAATAGAACTCAAAACATCTTTGTCGACATAAAGATAGATTATTTCAATGTTATTTAAATGGTAAATGTCTTTAGGGAATAGGCTTTTAAATAGTTTATTAACTCAAAATTTTAAGTGATGCACAGCACCATGTTTCAGTGCAATGTCTGTAAATCTTAGCAGATGCACCCGGCGTTGATCTAGCCTTGCTTTGATTATCTTTTTGTAACCATTTTGAATAATTATGAATCAAATTATTTAGATATATTTAGAATTATATTAATCATGAAAATATTCTTAAATTACGGGTCTTGGCTACCAGGTAAAAATAGGACGATACTTCTAGTATGTGATAATTTGAAATCTTAATTTTTGTATGTCTTTTAATCTCATTTTAAGAAAGTGTAAGTTTATCAATTAGTACTTATGTTGATTAAAATATCATGATACAGGCTGTATACATTTTGGAATTTGAAAATCTATTCTCTATATCTTACATATTACGTAGATTTATAATCGTATTTTAGTCTGTGCGTGAGTTACTATAGACACCAAAAGGTGGACAGATTTACTTGAAAATTCACTGTCGTACTTTATGTGTTTGGGGATGTTTTTAGATGCGTGTTGTTTCGGAATCCTCCCTATAAGTATAGATAATTCATAATATAAAAAATCAAGTTCAATTAAAGTATATCCATAAAAACTGCAAATATAAACGATTATATTTTTTCTGCATGGAGATATTGATAAGGCATCTATATTTCTGAACAATTCCATGGGAGGGGTTACTTTCTCGGAGTCTCACACCGTTTATATCTGCAACAGAAACATGAAACTTTCAAGTCCTGAACGCATGATTCGACTCATCAAAACATTACAATTTGCAATTTTCTCTGATCTATTTAGGCAGAATGAATACAGAACTAAACATCTATATAAGATATATCAATTACGAACACTCACAAATGCATATGCATATGCATATGTATATATATGTGCATAATATATGACATCTATTTTAAAGATAATTTAACATTTGAATTTATTCAAATACGTGACCAAGAAACAACACAGGTGTTAGACAAAATAAGTTGTTTAGTGCACCGGATTTTGTTACGGCGTATGCGTCAGCTGTCCAACGGTTAGACAGTTTTGGGCCATATCTGATAAAGACCTACTTAATAAG
Source organism: Idiosepius hallami (assembly GCA_034780655.1). Classification (NCBI taxonomy): domain Eukaryota; kingdom Metazoa; phylum Mollusca; class Cephalopoda; family Idiosepiidae; genus Idiosepius; species Idiosepius hallami. The sequence goes on along the minus strand of JAUZSX010300660.1, from coordinate 5,495 downwards.
AAATAAGAAATGTTATTGAATGCTTATTTATTTTACTTAACGCCAGTAGTTAACCTGAATGAATATCTATAAATTATTATAAAATACTTACGTTTCGGCAATATTCTTGGCGTGCTTAGCCTAAAAGCCAAATAAACACAAGTTAAAAATTGTATTATGCACTATTTGACCAAGGATAGTATTTATATGTTCCTGACTAACGGTTCAACTCAAGTAATACAAGTAATTTTTTTAAGATATATTTTTTTCATAATTAAACTATATGTATTGCAATTATGTCATGCAATTTTTGTTTGTCAGAATTATTGTATTATCAGCGATTTGAATAGTTTGATGCATTCTTTTGTGTTCATTTTTGGGGGGCGTTCAAATATTCGTCTCTCAAAGAAGTAATTTTTCTGACTAAAATACTATTATAATGTTTTCAATTTGTCCCAAGACCTACTATATTGAATATCAAGTGTATAGGCCCAAATCGGCAGTGTAGTTTGCTAGATGTCATCAAAATCCAACCCTTGAACTCTAACGAATTATCCGCAATATTTTTTACTTAATTTCAAGTTTAAAAGGATTTCCGGGTCTTAATAGTCTAATTATGAAATTTCAGGTGAGTGGATTCAAATTTTGCAGAGTTGTTTGTGTTTGAATGTAAAATCAATCTGTACTAATTTCAGAGTCAATTTATTTTCTATAGACTTGAATTTTGACATAAAGTCTATTTAAACCAAAAAAAGAAAGGTTTAATCATATTTTATGCAAAAATTTAGCAACTTAGAGGTAAAACTTGAAATGTAGGTCTGCTCCTTTGCTAATTTTAGGTTTGGTATATGAAGTTTTCAAACCTGGAGATCCTATTGGGATGTTTTATCTTGATTCGGCTAAGTATATGAAAAATAATGATAACGTTTGTTGACAATTGTCATAAACATCGTCAACTAGATGTATTGTCCGGGCGCCAGATACTTGCAACTAAAGTAGATTAGAAAGCCTATTATATCGGAAAGCAGCGTCATACGTATGCAAATTTGAGCGGTCGGCGTGGCTCACTGGATAGACAATCGGACTTCGGAACCGTACTACGCGGGTTCGAATCCAAGTTGTTCTGTCTACGTTCACATGTCAACTCATACTGTTGGGAAAGTTATGAAGCCCAATCTTTCCTCCACCTATGGGTTAAATAGTGCAAGACCTCAACTGTGGATGTGGCAGATGATGTCTACAATGACACAATGGCACTGACGGCGAAGGAAGGCTGCAACAGAGGATGACCTCCAGTCGTCGTGGTTCTCTCTGCCATTGGAACAAGGCCATCTTTTGCCAAGAGGTCGTGTGGTGACTGCAGGTGCATCAGTTTCCCCACGTTAAAAGGCACCACGGGCAGGCGTTCTCCTGAAAGGGTCCACAAGAACCAAGACGGAGGATAGTCATACTCGACCACGAGTGACAGCCAATGAATGAATGACATATGCAAATTTTGCAGTCTGGTCATTATGCTATGCAGTTTTCATTGTTTGTTAATTAATGTAATTCTAGATTTTGAAAACTTAGATGCTATTTTTAAGGCTCAAAACCAATCAAAAAGTTGTCTCCAGGTCTGAAAAGTTCATAAATTAATTTTCATCATCTTAGACCTAAAATTAGCAGAGTAGTTTTGTAGAGACTGTAGCGGCCCAATGTTTCAAGTGTAACTTCTTAGTTGCTACATTTTCGTCTGAAATATGGTCAAAAATATTTCCTTAGGTTTAAATAGTCTTTATGTTAAGTTTCAAGTCTGACTATAAATTGACCGAGGAATTGGTAGAGACTAATTGTAAATGTGCACACATTTTAACTCGAATATATATTGAGATAAAATTGATTTCATGATGATATATAGTTTTGGTATCCATTTTGTTATTGCCTGCTTAAATCATACGGTTTTCTTGATTAAGTTATTGCTATCAATCATGTTTCTTCTTCGGTTAACATTAAAGAGTTTGTATAATCAATCTGATAAAGACCATCCTAGGAATGGCCTTGAATATATCACTTCCAAAACGGCCAAGATATTTATTCTTTTGATGTTTTTTTACGTGAAGAATTCTTGTTCTTATTTATTCTTTACCAATTATCTTTATCATCATCGCTTGTTTGATGCCTTCAAGAATGCCGAAGTATCAGTATACTAGAAGTATCGATTTACTAGAAGATTCCCGTGGTTTCCTTATGAGGCATTTCAATTATGGATGATGATTAGAATTCATTATCTTGATAAATATTAGCATTGTAATTGTCATCATGGTCCTAATCATTATTATTATTATTATTATTATTATTATTATTATTTTTATTATTATTATTATTATTATCATGATAATGATGCCTCACGCTCATCACTTATATGTTGTTCGTGATTGTTGGTTTTCACGAGAGTCTGAGTGACAACAAAGTCCTATGTTGTGCTATAGCAGAAAACACTTGATCCCAGTCGAAATCTGTGTTGTACCACAACCTGGGTTTTCATTCAACTAAATCCAGCTCTCATGGCTGGGGTCAGCAAAATCTAGATTCTGTCAGCATTTGGTGGTACCTTTCGAAGGCAGAGTCACAATAAGTCTCCTCCGGCAATTAAATATTCCTTTCTTCTTCTTCTTCTTCTTTTTTCTTCTTTTCTTTCTTAATCTTCTTCTTCATCTTCTTTATCGTCATCATCATCATCATCTTATTATTATTATTCTTATGATTCTTCTTCTTCATCTTCTTCTTCTTATTATTATTATTTTATTATTATTAATGTTATTATTGTTATCAAGTTCTCACACCGCACTCGAGGAATAGGTGTTTGCAATCACGGACTTCAAGAATTCAAAGAATCAAAATGCCAGATGAGATTATTGTCACTTTGCCTTTATATAGAAAAACAAGACGTTGGCTGACTCAGGTTGTTAATGTTAATGATGGGAATAAGAACTGAAAGTATTCGGATGAAAACCAAAATTGACCCAGCACCTTATAGTTTTGAATAAATCAGAGAGACCTCACAAAAAACCAGACTTCCACTTTGATTCCAGTAAAATTCGTGAATAACAGCATGAAAGCTCTGAGTGTTACTTATGTGTGAACTTACATTATTATTATTATTATTATTATCATTATTATTATTATTAAGAAAATTAATAACAATAATAATAACAGTAATGTTAGTAATAATGATATTACCGTTGATAATACCCCCTGAACATTCAAAGATCTTAATTTTAACATTAATTTTTTCTTTGAAGTAGCAAATATCAGATATCTCCGGAAATAATGAGATGAAAAATAATTTTATTTGAAAAAAAAGGTTCATTTAATTCATCAAAAATGTTAATGTAATTATAAAATAATTAAATTATTTTATTAATAGGAGATTTCGTTTTGTTTCTTCAAAAATTAAAATCATTGAATCTTCAATACCGGTCTTTAAGAAAATATTAACCAATTCTTGATTCAGGAAAAATCGCAGGAAGAGTAAATTTAATTAATTCTAAACTTTTATGTGTTTCAAATTATGTTGACTAATTGAACGTAGGATTCCCGATAACAAAACATTATTTAATTTCTACAGTTCATGTCAAAATGAAATTAAACACACAATCACGCAATCTTCCAGAGCCGTTATATTAATGAAACAGATAAGGATAAACAAAATTGCTGTGAATTATTTTGCTTTAAGTCCTCAGGTCCTATATATCGGCCCTTTAGGGTTTAAAAACTAGACAACACAACTTGCAGTTCACTCTGATACATTTAGTGGTAAAAAGGAGGCATTACTTTTAGAACGCCCCTCGTATCTTGTTATTCAAAAGAAAAGACAGAAATCTTTTTTAAATAAACCAATTTCTTTTTTTTTAATATTTTTTGTCAGCTTCGGTTGAGAAATGCAAATCAAATTGGAATAAAAATGTCGTACAAAATTTTGAAGAAAAGTAGATTTAAGTTGTGATTAAACTGCAGCATTTATTTTATACATATCAATCTTGAAATTCCTCAAATCAAACAAAAAAAATCAATAAAATTCTGTGTTTAAGATTTGGAAAAAACATCAAAAATGTTGATATTAATACTTAAAAAACAGGGAAGATATTATGTTATTAGAGAACACTCGCCAACAAAGGAGATTTTACTCTGCCAACACCTGGTGGTTATTAATGAAGGCATATTGACAATGCGTCTCCATTGGAACTCCCGTATATCGGGATGCTTAGCAGTCAGTGATTATTAAATAGGGGGATTAAAAAGGTGATTTTTTTTCAAACTGTTGACGTCATGCGTAAAAGGTTTGCACCGGGAATGTATATCCGAAGATTGAAGTAATTTCGTTAGAAATGTTCTTGAAAACGACGTGGCTGTGCAAATAATGAGAAGCACACAGAAAATGCCGGATTAATGGCAAACCTGACATTTTTTTGGCAACAAACACTAATCAAAATGGCCTCGTCGCTGTTCATCGAGACTACTTTATTAAGATGTATAGATTTAACAAAGTTTACTGAAATCTTATCCAAAGAATCAGATGGAACGAAATTATAGGCAATATATTATTATCAGCATGTTCCTTCTTGGAGAAGAAAAATGTTTTAATTCAATAATAGAAAAACAAAGCACTGTATTTGTTATGAAGAATAATAAAAAGAAATAAATACTAATAATTACATTTGAACAGCCTAAAAACAAATTTAGAAAAATGAATTAAAACTTAAAGCTAATGTTGCCAGTGCTCGATACCTGTTGTGGTTGCAGAGTAGATAGCAATTAATAACGGAAAAAAACGACGAGGTGATAGGTAGATATAGAGTTTATAGCAGAGTTAGTTAGTAATACAGAAGTAATTACTGATAGTGGAATCAACCGACATCCGATAATCCCGTCACTGCCTTCTTGTCGTAGCGACGTACTTGACTGTTTATTTGCCCATTGGGTGAGACCATGGTTCGGTAATTAAAAGGGGAGATTGCCCCCACAACAATACCATACATAGAGATAATAACATGGTTACATCATAAATTGAACGTGGTAAATGCGTGTCATGTTGCGTACAAATAGAAAAAATATGAATCAAATGCCTTCAGTTTATGACACGGTACTTACTAATAAAAATCAATAAATAAAAATGAACAAATATATATATCAGTCATTTTTGTAAGAGAGTTTGGTAATTAAAAAGGTTTCAAGGTTGTCAATTCATGAATTTTGGATCCAATAATTTAAAATCTTTTATGATATAAAATTGGATCATCGTGGTTGTACAAGACTTTAGATTCAGTAAATTTTAAGAAAATACGATATTTTTTTAAAAATCCTGTTAATATGTAAAGGGTTCTAGAAAATAAAACCACAATAATTTAAAAAAAAAATGATCCAGGCCACTCAAATTTGCATATTTACGGGTCTGCATTTCTATAGTTTTCCTCAAGTACATTAAAGAAAAGCTTAGAAATGAATTTAAAAGAGAAAAGCATTAGGAACGAATTTTA
>JAUZSX010300650.1:0-13133 GCA_034780655.1 Idiosepius hallami | reverse complement strand
TTAGAATAGTCTATATTATTATTATTATTGGAGAATAAACAATTAATTTAAAAAAAAAAGGATTTATATTTAATCCTTTATGTTCGAAGGTATTTATTTTTATCAATCCACTTTCATTTTTAAAATCTAATTTTTATAATTTTCAAATAAATTTATTCATTTACTCGGCTTTATCTCCTACATTTGAATAATCAAATCTAAAAATATTTTTTTTTGTTTTTATACACTGTCTGTTGTAAAAGTTAGAAAAAGGATTAAACTCATAGAAGTTACAGAAATTTATAATACTTCTAATCATAGCATTTTTTTAATTGCTAGTGCTGTATACAAGAGAATTAAACTTTAGTTTTGAGGAAGACAAGTAAAAGAAAATTCTTGAAAAATAATTTCTTTAGTTAAAAATAAAAATCAACTTGAACTTTTTTAAGTTTTAAATCTGGTGAAGTTACTAACATGGATATGCACTATTTTTATTTGATTTTATGAAAATTAAAATTTGAATAGTAAATTATCCAACAAATTTAAAGAATTTAAACTAATATGGATGAAAATGTTTAGTGTTTTGTAGTTAGAATTAAAAGCTATCCCAATATTATCTTTAGATATAAGATCAGATTTTAGATAATTTTCAAGAGTTACTAGCCTTGGTTTTTAATACAAATCTAAAAAAGCTGATGAGACAAAGAGTATTCATTGTTTTCAATATGTATCTGATGTTTTCATTAATTTTTACTTTCAGTGCCAAAAGCAAATCACACAAAACAACATTAACTTTAATCTCATAATAAGAAACACAAACTATAATCTCAATATACGAGACATGTAAATAATTTATCTCAAAGTTTAAACAAATTATTCTACTTAAATTACTTACTACAATTAGCTTCATCAGAACCATCAAAACAATCAAAATATTCATCACATATTTTGATAGAATCAATGCATTGTCCATCTTTACATTTAAACTGGTTAGTAGAGCAATGTGCAGAGGCTGAGTGAGAGGTGAAAGAAAGAGAAAAACACACAGACAGTAAAGTGTTAATGAAAGGTTAATAAGTGCAATAAAATAGATAGATGAAAAATGAAAACCATTAGAATAAAACCCTTATGTGCCAGATTTGTTGTTATTTTGGAGAAAACTCAAACTTAGCCTTTAAAGTCACTAGCAGTTTTGTCTCATTTATAGAGCCAGAACCAGAAAAGTGTTGACAACATAATTTTAGACATGAAAACACATTGGATCCTGGTAAATGCGATCCTTGTCATCAGGTCAATAATCTTAATGATGGGCATATTAAAAAAAATGATTTTTCAAGAAATTTTACTTCCAGCTAAAATTTGGGAATTCTCTAAGACGGATCATTCAAAATAAATTTATTACTGCATATTAAAGGAGTTGTAGTTTTCTTCCTTTATTTTTCCTTTTAACACATATCTTCATGATATGGACTTGGTTGAGGACCAGACAAACCTAAATACAAGACCAATTTTATGTGCTTATTAGATTCTGGGATTTTAACAGTTCTGTTGTCCTTCATCAGTTGAGATAACTCTTTTTGAGTTGATGGGCCTCATCTATCAGAGTTTAGAATAAGTGTTGTCCTTCACCTAGATGAGTTGTATCTTCTATGAAACGAGCCTCACTTTTCTATTCCATACACACACAATCATGTATAATTGAAATCTTATTTTAATACTCTTGCAAGGAAATTAGTAAAAAGAAAAATGTTGACAAGAAGTGTCTTTTTAGCTTTATCAGACATTCATGATAAAATATATATTTATATAATTTTTCTTTTTACCAATTATACATTATTGTTTACATGCATATGTGATAATAAAAGAAGCCCACCAGGATTATATTTAAAGTCATAATCTAGAAAATTCAATTTGGAAGTAAATAACTTTGAACTGAAAATTAAATGCTATTGTTATAAAAATAATCTAAAAACATTCAAAACAGCAATAATAATTTTAATGAACAGCATAGAAAGGAATATAAATTTCCTTGAAAAGTATGGACTGAAAAATAAACTTCTTGTTTAAAGGTGTTTTTGAGGATATTGACAGCAATTTTAAAGAAAAAAAAGCCTCCGAGAAACTTCAGTCTAATATTATCTAATAACTTACTGCAATTTTGTTCATCTGATGCATCAGAACAATCGTATTGTTGATCACATATCTTGCTAGCTTCTATACATTGTCCATTCTTACATTGAAACTGGTTAGGTTGGCAACGTTGTGCAGTGGCTGAGTGAAAGGTGAAAGAAATGAAAAGTGCAGTGCAGAGAGCAAGAGACAAAGTGGAAAGAAAGAAACCGGAAAACCTGGGAAACTAATTTTTTTTTTACTTTTAAATATTTTGAATTTAATTTTTTGGTATATTTGGATTATGAAATTAATTGTTTATAGATTGATGCAAATTCTAAATAGACTTAGTTTTTATAATTTTCTTCTTGTAGAGTTGGGCTTACATCAAAATACAAATTATTTAAAGATCATCATTATCCAACCCTTTGGTAGGAACAAAGTCATTTTCCAGTGCAGTTAATTTAAGGTGAATATAAAGGATAAAATGTATTTTGATACAAATCCAAGTCTATATTCACCTTTAATTAACTGCACTGAAAAATGACTTTGTTCCTACCAAAGGGTTGGATAATGATGATCTTTAAATAATTTGTAATTATAATTTTTATATGGACTTGGATTTGTATGTCACATTTGCAACATCTAAACCTAAATCTATAAAAGATACAATACTTAAAAAGAGAAAGAAAAGAGGTCAAGAAAATAGATAAGTACAGAAGAATGAGAATAGAATTTTATTAAAATTATTTTGGTAAAGTTTTTTTTTAATGAGTAAAAAGGAAAATGGAATTAAAATAGTTTAGTGGAAATGTTATTGTGAAGATGCACATTACGATTATATTTAAAAAGGTTAGATTAATGTAATTAGATAAAAGGAGGACAAACAATTTTATGGTTTGAAAATCAAGTAATGATTCAAAAGGGAAGTCAAATAAAATTAGGTTTTCAATGAATGTTAAGGTTAAAGGAGAAAAAAAAGAGACATTTTTTATAATCAACTATTTTGAATAATGACTTTCACAATCCTTGAGATCAGGCTTGATAATTTGGACACCCATTTTTTTTTTTAACTGTTGTTCCCATTCTTATCATTTTTATCTTAATAGTCTATCTGATCAGGTGTGATAATTTGGATATCTATTTTCCAGAGTGTTGTCCTCATCCTTATCAGTTTGACCGATGGTGCAACAGTGAGTGTCTATAATTTTAAGTGAGAGTTATCTAAAGGTTTAGGGTTCCAATGCAACCCAAGAGCATTAACAACTTAGAACACATTTTCACATAAATTTAAACTGAACTGTTGATTTTATCAAGGAAAAATAGTTCTGAGTTTTGACATTGTCAGTGTTATCATTTGTTTTTTAATGCTTTAGTTGATTTACCCTTTGGCTTTTTTCCCATGATTGTAAAGATGATAATGGAGATGAGGACAAAAGTTCCAAAACTTGAAACAACAATCATAGAGGTTTGTCTTAAGGATTTAAAAAAAAAAACAGAATAAAAAATATTCATAGAAATCCTGAGAACAATATCAATATAGAAATATATAAGTATAGCTCCTAAATAATACATTTTTTGAATAGATTTAAAATATTTATTGATCTTAAATAGATACAAGATATTTTAACTGTACAACATACTACATTAAATATCATTTAATCAATGCTTTATTTTATACAAAAAAAAATTCAAAAAGCAAAATAACTATCTTTTAAACTTCTATTTGAGTACTTACTACAGTTTTGTTCATCTGATCCATCTGAACAATCAAAATACTGATCACATCTGTAGCTAGCATCTATACACTGTCCACTCTTACATTCAAATTGATTTGGGAGACAATGTGGTTTGGCTAAGGTCAAAGGTGAAATGGAAAATGTTAGAATACAAGACAAACTATTATGAATAAAAGATATTAAGTGTATAAGTTAGAGAGAGAGAAAAAGAGAATAAAAGACATTAATGTTAAGAAAAAGGAGAGAGTTAAAGAGAATAGATATAAAGAGACAATATGTTAAGACAAAATAAGAGACACATTATGACAAAGAGAGTTGGAAGAGACAAATACATTAGAACAAAGAGGGTGAGACAAACAAACGAAATAAGACAAAGGGGGTAAGAAGAGACAAATAAATCAAGACAAATGGGGTAAGAAAAGACAAAAGGAGTCTGAAGAGACAAATAAAATAAGACAAATGAGGTAAAAAGAGACAAATCAATTAACACAAAGAAGGTAAGAAGAGACAAATAAATTAAGACGAATGAGGTAAGAAGAGACAAATCAATTTCGACAAAGAAGGTAGGAAGAGAAAAATTTATAAATGAATTCACAGAAGAAAAGATACAAGGCAGATAAAAAGATGTCATGTTAAGTAATTAGAAAAAAAAAGAAATTAAATTGTTTTCAAACAAAATCAATCTGTGCACTGCCCATGCAAATTGTTAAACACATTTTTTGAAATATTGGAAAAACTTAACATCTTTTCTCATTAATAAAAAGAATATATTTAAACCCATGATTAACAACCTAGTAAACAATATAAATAACACCCATCTCAAAACACATATATAAAACTTAGAAAATGGTAGTGTCTTTCTGAAGTCTCACAGGTTTGTTTATTCATGATATCTATTTACAATTTTAGACTATTGTCCTGTTCTTGTTTGTTATTAAGTTTCATTTCAATAATCTGAATAACAATACTAAAAAATATAAAAAAATTGTCAACTTCAAAAACAAAATAAAAATGTAAATGAATAGATCAGATATTTTAATTCTGAAATGGAAGAAATATTTCACCTAAAAAAATAGAAAAGTTTTCTTAGTTAAAATAATCAACTATAATAAAAGTAATTAAATGTCTTTTAACTAAAGTTTAAAAAAGGAAATAAGGATTTGGTGGTGTTGAGTGATAAATTGTAAGAACTAAAGTGCATGCTTCTTTTTATTAGTTACTTACAACAATCCTGTTCATCTGATGCATCTGAACAATCAAATCTTTGATCACATTTTTTGCTAGCTTGAATACATTGTCCATTCTTACATTGAAACTGGTTAGATTGACAAGATTGTGCAATGGCTGAGTGAAAAGTGAAAAAAATGAAAAAGTGCAGTGCATAAATGAATAAAAGAAAAAAGTGCAAAAAAGAATAGAAAAAAAAAGAAATTGTGCAAAGTTAAAAAATCAAAGATTAGAATTAAAAAGAGATGGATGCAGTTTATTAACTAAAAAAAATGGTATTATTTGATTGAAATATTTTCAATAGATAAAAAAAATAAAATATCTATGGAAAGTGAGTTTTGAAATTTTATAAACTTAAATCATTTTATTGCAATTTTGTTATGATTTACAATTGATGTTTTATCTACTCACTACAATTGGCTTCATCTGATGCATCGGAACAATCAAATCTTTGGTCACATTTCTTGCTAACTTCTATACATTGTCCATTCTTACATTGAAACTGGTTAGATTGACAAAGTTTTGCTAGGAGATGGGTGGATGTTAGGTAAAGTGTGGAGAAAAGTAAAGAAAGCAAGAAAGAAAGAGTGCAATATTTATTTAAACAGCTTAGCAGTAAAAGGTTTCCATTTAGTAAAATGACTTATTATCATGTTGATAGAAATTTGTTAAGTTTTATTTTTGATATAAAAATCAAATTATATTTGTATTATTCCTATTTTAATATTTGATCTATTCATTCTAATATTTTTTTTAATTGATTGATATATTTTATGGTTATAATTCTTTTAAACAATTTAGAATATTTTTTTTTAAAAAAGCTTCCTTGAAAGAAAGTTAATTTTGTTCATCTATTAAGATTTAAATATTAAATCTTAAGATTAGGCTTCACAATAAATTTATACTAAAATAGTTTTTATATATAATCTGTATCTACTCACTACAATTAACTTCATCTGATCCATCAGAACAATCGTATTGTTGGTCACATTTCTTGTTAATTTCTATACATTGTTTGTTCTGACATTGGAACTGGTTTGGTTGACAAAGTTTTGTAGTAGCTAGGAGACGGGTGGATATTAAGAAAGAAAAGGTAAGGAAATGAAGATAGTTGAAAAATGGGAAATCAAACATTAGATTTTGTTGCTAAGATTCACTATAATCATTGTTTAAAATCATCTATCATTAGAATAGTCTATATTATTATTATTATTGGAGAATAAACAATTAATTTAAAAAAAAAAGGATTTATATTTAATCCTCTAGGTTCGAAGGTATTTATTTTTATCAATCCATTTTCATTTTTAAAATCTAATTTTTATAATTTTCAAATAAATTTATTCATTTAATCGGCTTTATCTCCTACATTTGAATAATCAAATCTAAAAATATTTTTTTTCTTTTTTATACACTGTCTGTTGTAAAAGTTAGAAAAAGGATTAAACTCAGAGTTACAAAAATTTATAATACTACTAATAAAAACATTTTTAAATTGCTAGCGATGTATACAAGAAAATCAAATTTTACTTTTGAAAGAGATAAGTAAAAGAAAATCCTTAAAAAATAATTTCTTTAATTAAAAATAAAAATTAATTTGTACAATTTTTTTTTAGTTTTGTTATTTTTTATCAACTGGGATAAGGAGAACTTTTCAAATATGAAAAGATTCTATTTGAATAATCTAGAAGGTTTTAAAAAATGATTTATTAGATTTCCATTTTAAATGAAATGAATAGTTAAGATGGAAAACAAAGCCTTTTGTCTGAAAAGGAAAATCTTATGATTTTTGATTTAATAAATCAAATAAAAATTTTTTAGGTTAAAAAATGAGACATGCACTTTCTGATCTTAAATCACTTACAACAATTAGTTTCATCTGACCCATCAGAACAATCTTTGTATTCATCACATTTGTAGATGGCTTCAATACATTGTCCATTCTTACATTGAAACTGGTTAGGAAGGCAAAATTGTGCAGTGGCTAAATAGGAGGTGAAAGATAGAGAAAAATGTTAGGTGCTGCTGCTGGTGGTGGTGCAAAGAAAAAGAAAGTGAAGAGGTACAAGTAGAAAAAGATATTTCATGACTAGGGTTATTAGAAAAAACTGATGAACAATTATCAGTAGTGATTTTAGAGGTTCTTATAAATAAGGTGAATAAATAAATAGCTTGTATAATTAGTTCTAAAAATTAGATGGACAAAGTTATCTAAGAGAATTCAAATTTGAATTTATAAATATCAGTTTGAAAAGATGTTTTGCATGAAATGTAAAAGTGATCTAGTTATATGATATCTTAAAAATAATGAAATGAATGGTTTTAAATTAGACTGTTACTCACTACAATCTTGTTCATCTGATCCATCAGAACAATCATATTGTTGGTCACATTTCTTGCTAGCTTGTATACATTGTCCGTTTCTACATTGAAACTGGTTAGGTTGGCATTGTTGTGCAGTGGCTGAGTAGTGAAAGGTGAAAGAAATGAAAATTGCAGTGCATAGAAAAGCAAAGAAAATGAAAGTGTGCCGTATAGATAGAATAGACAGGTCAAAAGATTTAAGAAGAAAGTTATTTAGAATTCTATTGCAATAGAAATATTCATAAAATAAAATAAATTATCAAGATTAATAGTAAGAATCAATTAAAATTAAAGTATGAGCAAAATTTATTCCACTTCTACAATAACATATTTTTGGTATAAAGTACAGATAACTTTTGACTTACCTCTGTACTATATTATATACATTGAATTCCATTTACAAAACAAAGAAAATAAATATCGATTGAATCATTTTCAATTTTAAAATATTTTTAGGATTTTGCTTAGGATCAAAGCCCAACTTTGGTTCAAAGCCATTTGTCTTTATTTTATTTAGAAAAAAAAAGAAGAAAACCTCAAATAATCAAGAATTAGGAGAGATGAACTTGAAGGTGACTTGGTTTATTATATATATATATAGTCCAATTTTGGTTCAAAGGATTACTTACTGCAATTGGTTTCATCTGATCCATCAGAACAATCATCATAATCATCACATTTATAAATGGCTTCTATACATTGACCATTCTTACATTGAAATTGGTTAGGTTGGCATTGTTGTGCAGTGGCTGAGTGAAAGATACACAAATGTTAAGTGCAGTGCAATGTTGAAAAAGGGTAAAGGGAAGTGTAAATAAGAAATAGAAATTAAATTTACAGAATGATTGAAAAATTCTTGAGCATAATCATATGGGAAATTATTAGGCCCTAGTAATCTCTAAATTTTTAGGACTAGTCTTTAAAATTGTATTGATTAATGATTTACATTGATTTGTAGTCCCATCTAAGGAATACATGTCATCCCATCTAAGGAATATATAAGAAATGTTTTACTCTATGTGTTTCACAATGATGTTAATATGAATACAGAAGCAAAACCTATCAAAGCATTTACATAAATAAATGAAAGATGTAGGAGATGGTTTTCACTATTTTCTAAGTGGTTATTTCTATGAGTTGATAGCTGTGACTTGAATTAGTATACAGGTCAATATATAAATATTTAGATATATAATGCATATATTGTCATTAAATATGTAAAATATTGTTGATGAAAATATAAGATATAAAAGTGCTTAAAAGACGCAAATGATGTGTTATTTCCATAATGACTATACTTCAAGGAAATGAGCTCAATACATTATTTGAATCTTTAAATATCCTGTATATTTTATTGTAAAATATTCTATATTTTGGATATTTAAAATATTTTATGTCATTAATTATACCAAATGATGCTTCAAACAAATTTTTAATTTCTTTCTTTGAAATATTAAGAAGTCATTGTAAGGATTGTTTGTAGCAAATTGAAATTTTATTACATTGAAGCTTCCATTTCATTTATTTAATAACAAAGGGTGGAAATATAAAATTGTTGCTGTAGGAAAGACAATATGATTTTATTTCTGTTTAATGAAAACCAGTTTTCTTTTTTCCTACAAGTTGGCCAGTTGTGTAGAAACTCATATCTTAAAAGCCAGCTTAAAAATCAACACCAAAGTGTACATTGATGGGCTGATCCCCCAATACAATCAGGTGGCCACTGGCAGACTCTAGGTGTGGCAGCAGGACACAGGGGACAGTCGGCCCACAAGTCAAAAGAGATCCAGGATAGGCATCAGAAAGACTGCTATGACTTTGTACCCTTCTTTCACAGGCACCCCACCTCCCATAACTCTCTGGACTAGTTTTTTTGGTCATAAGTGGAGAACATTACCACCATGACATTCCACAACATCAAAGCCGGCCTGATCACCATCATTTACTGCGTATTCTCTGAGCTCCCGTTGACGCTTGAGAAAAAGTTCCAAACCTGTATCAAAGCGGTGATTGAAGCTGAAGGCAGCTACATTGAATAGGTTTTAACTTGATTGCATAATCAAGTCATTTGAATTGAGTTTTTCAATAAAAGTTTTCTTTAGGGTATCATTCCACCCTGTATGTAGTTGTTCAAATAATCACGTCATAAATTTAGTATAAGATTTAACAGAGGGATTTTATAAATCTCAATCAAGTAGTAAACTTCTATTAACAATTCCAAAGAATTAAGCAAATAAAATCAAATATCAGACAAAAAGAAAAATATGAAAGTTATGAAAAAGAAAGATACGTCCAAATGAGGCATGAGTTATCATACTATACAATGCAAATTGCTTTTTATTTGAATTTGTATGGATTATTTAAAAAGAATAACATTGATAATATATCTGTGGTTTGGCTACTCACTACAATCCTGTTCATCTGATCCATCAGAACAGTCATAACGTTGATCACACTTTTTGCTAGCTTGTATACATTGTCCATTCTTACATTGAAATTGGTTAGGTTGGCATCGTTGTGCAGTGGCTGAGTAGTGAAAGGTGAAAGAAACGTGCAGTGCATAGAAAGATCAAATAGAAGAAAAGATACTAATCGAAAGAAAGGATTTTGAAAAACATTTTTATCTATATTATAATCTGAATAAGAAAATATTAAAATTTAGTAAGTATACACATAAAATACACCCATTGCTTAAGGATTCCTACTTAACAAAAAGAAAAAGAGATAAAACTATACATGACTAATATCAACACTATAGATGTAAATCATGATCAGATAACTCAAATGTATTAAAAGTTTCATAAATCATGGTTTATAAATTATTAATAAAATATTCCCACTGACCTATCAAAAATATTCTTACTGACCTAATCAAAAACATTCTGCTTACCTCCATTTTAAATACAATTGAAAACTTTCATTTATAGGATTATTGTCATTACTGTCACTATTGTTGTTGAAAATGTGCATGCCTCACTGTGTTTTTTTTATTTATACAACAATAGTGACGGAAATGACAATAATCCAACACCGTTGAAATTATGTTGTTTTTCTACAACTAGTTTACTTACGACAATCAGTTTCATCTGACGCATCAGAGCAGTCTAAACTTTGGTCACATTTTCTACTAGCATCTATACATTGACCATTCTTACATTCAAACTGGTTGGGTTGACAACGTCCACTTGTGACTAAGTGTAAGGTGAAAGAGATGAAATTTGTAATGCATAGAAAGAACAGTACAAGGAAGATTACAATAGAAATACTTGGATGTTTAAGGAATTTAAAAAAGTAATTTTCCAATCAATGTTTTTAAAAAAAACATGGAGGTTTTCTTTCTCTTAATGAAAATAGTCTCTCTCAAGTCAAAGTTTCTTATAAGTATCTTATATTCATAAAATTGTTTTTGAAAACAATGATGGAATGCAAGAAATAAACATTGATGAATAAAAAGTTAATGAAAAAAAGTAAAAAGAATGAATGAAAAATATGAAAAAAACAACCAATAAATAGAGGCAATGTTTAAAATCTAGAAAAAAAAATTGCTTAAAAGAATTCAATTATGGTTAATGCAACCATCATAATCTTTCCTGATCCATTCAGACTAGAGATCATCCAGAGAAATAGAAGAGGGAATAAAACACCTTGTTAAAAGAGAGTGTGAATTGAATCTACAACTAATGTAAGATTTTTTTTGCCGTTAATGGTCTGTCAGGATGGCTATGCAATCAACATGTTATCTTCTAGTCAGGATTGAACTTGTTTCAAATTAATGCCAGTCTGCCATTATAACCACTGGCCAGTTAGTCGACCTATCACAGGTTCAGTCTTTCTGCTATAGCCATTAAAGAGCATATAGCTCGGAGGAAGGATATTAAAAAAACATCTGCAATTATACAATTACATTCTAATACATATACTGTGCATTGTATAATATAATTGAACAATTGCAGATACTTTTCAAATAAATGTTTACCACTATAGAAGATGAAAGCAGTCAAAAACAAAATAACTCATCAATTTTCAAATAAAAAAAGTTGAAGTAGCTAGAAGTTAATCAGAATAGATAAGCACATTTAATTGTTACTTACAACAGTCCTGTTCATCTGATCCATCAGAACAATCATATTGTTGGTCACATTTTCTGCTAGCTTGTATACATTGTCCGTTTCTACATTGAAACTGGTTAGGTTGGCAACGTTGTGCAGTGGCTGAGTAGTGAAAGAGAGGAAAGGTGCAGTGTGTAAAGACATAAAGGGAAAGCAAAAGTGCAACATAAATAGAGGACAAGAATAAGAAAGATAGAAAAGAATGCAAGTCTAATGGAAAATCTTAGTGCCACCAGCAGTATTTGCCACTGGACAGGGTGATAGAAAAAAACCCGATGGATTATAAATATGTCAAAGAAGAGTCAGTTCACAAATATCACTGCCAAGAATTGAATCAGCAACTGATTTGCTTCATAGAATACATTTGTTGTTTCAAATTCATAAAGTCAAAACATTACATGACAAGGAAAGCATAGACAATCAGAAAATGTGAGAAAATACACATTTGCAATTCACATACCCACACACTTATATTAAATCAGATAAGAATTGAAACACATTCACATGTTCTTATGTTTAAAACATCTGAATAATCACAGCATAGAGTGAAACTCACAAGAATGTTTTTAATTTAAAGAAATATTTTGAAAGTTTTAAAAAAAAATAAAAAGCAATAAATCATCCTTTTGAAAATTGTTTTTACAGCTGCTCTACTGATGGATCAAGTTAATCTAGAGATGGGCTTTTGGAAACACATGCAAACTCATTTGAAGGCAGCTATATCATAGAGGTGCTGTTCTTCCATAAAGAAGTGGCACTAAACATGTATACATAAATAAATGCAAGTCAGTTTTGAGTTGATTATAGAAATAACTGAATTCAACAACCGTATTTAATTATTTAATCTATTTGTTTTAAGGAGTTCTAGAATGTTCTAATTCTATTGAACATTATTGGATTGATGCTATTTGGTAAAAGTTAACAGAATGAGAATATTCTACCCACATGAATTAAATAAAGGGTTTTGTCCAAAGTTTCATAAAGTCTCTCAATTACAACATGAAGGTCCCAGATTTTGATTACAATTACCCAAAGGTTGGAGGGGGAAAATCGGACAAAATGTTGCACTTGGTGATTAGGTCAAAAGTCCAAAAACTCAAAACACAATCACTGGGACTTTAGATTCATAGTATGCATGTCGGAATCCTAGTTACTATCATATTCTCATTTTGGCTAATACACTTGGGAAAAGTATGAATTCTCATTCTATAATCCCTCCAGCTATGGATTACAGAGTGAATCTGCTGTTATTAATAAAATGATGAAAAAATATTTATCAAAAATGATTGTTTGCTGCATTAAATGACTGAAAATGTTGATATGCTGTAAAAATGAAGTAAAAAAACATAGAAAAATAATGGTATTAGATTTATGTATACATATAAAATCAATTCATATTTCTGTAATGAATGAATGATATAAGTTGGTTGATATGATAGCCATAAAGCAAGTGAAGGTGAGCAGATGCAGAAATTGTTATTTACATAGGCAAGTTGGCGTACTTATATAAATATGCTGGGCTTTGCATTAGAGAACAAGCCGCGCGTGCGTGGTACCCCTAGCTCTAAAAGTCCCCGAGGGACGCAAAACAGATTTTTCCCGGGGTAAA
>JAUZSX010300639.1:0-13134 GCA_034780655.1 Idiosepius hallami | reverse complement strand
AAAAGATCTAAAAATCAACGGTGCTAGGCCTTAAAAAGTTTTTTATTGAATATATATATATATCTATATCTATCTATAATGATAGTATAGTTCATTTTAATATTCTTTGAGTTTTTTATTTATCTATTCTCATATATATATTATGTTCTCTCTAAAAGAAATTACATACTTCTACAAAGTGGCACAATTCTAAATAAGTTAAAAGTGTCAGAAAACCTCTATCAGACTTTTGAAGAATTATTCAAATTCACAAGTTTATAAAGATATTATTCAGGTAACGCTCTGAACATTCATCTGAACTTCATTTGTAGATTTTGAAATATACAAATAGCCAAGTTAAGCATTTTAATTATGTATTAAGCTTATTGATTTATTACAGAATAAAAGGTTCATTTTTAAGACAAATAAAAATCTTTTTGGAACGCAAGGCATGAAATATTCACCAACTTACTAGATCTGACATTATATAAATGGACACTTTGCTCACTTATTCTCATTTATGGTAAGCTGCAAGTGTCATCTACAATGGAGGAAGATCTTAGTTGCAATGCTAAGACAAGTTAAAGTCTAGTTTTTGATCTTTATATTTTGCTTAGAAATATTTGAAGACAGTGCTATATATTACAATGTTTAGAGGATTCATCATCTTAAAAATTTATTTCCCAACATCAAACTGGATAATATTCTAACTTTAAAGTACGTCAAATTTGTATATAATTCAAATGCAGGTTTGTTTTTTTAGCAATCATCTAATTATTCTATACAATTTATCATGCCATTTATTATTACATCAAAATTATTAAAGTCATAAAATAACATGAAATCAATAAAACATATTTCATGTTGTGAACTATTTCCTAGTTGTGAACTATAGAAAGGGATAATACTTTGATCATTAAACGCTACTTAGATCTAATATCCTTATTTAGTAAATGATTTATTTATAGTAAAACTTCCCATTAGAGAACAATTTTGTATACTCCAACATTTTTATATATATATATATTTATAAAACTAAATGCATTTTATTACTTGAGAGTTTATTTTCAGTAATTTAGTTTTACTTTTAGTCAAAATAGTTTGGTTTGAAAAAAGCTAGCAAAATAATGAAGGGTCAAACAAAAAAACTTATCCAAAAGTGTAATATATCTTCTACATTAATCTAAGAAAGTCAAAACAATCCCAGCCTTTGTATAAACAAAAAAAAAATATCTGTGCAAAACACATTTTTAGTCAAACTATCAAAACTTTATAATTTGAACAGATTCTAATGATATGTCGACTACCTAAAATTAATCTTTTTAGAATATATATTTATTATGATTTTTGATGGAAAAATGGATTAAAGAAGAAAATGCCAAAGATTTCTTTGTAAGTTTAAGATCATATTCATTAGAACTCTTGATTTACAAAGTAAAACCCTATCTGTCTAATCACTAATATCTTTCTGATACTGAGAAATGGATGGGCTTTGACACTTTAAAAAACTTAGGAAAATGAAGAATATATAATTTGTATTTTGTGTGCATATATTAGGCTAAGATGTTGTTTTTTTGTTTTGTTTTTTTGCATTTTATATTTTGTTTCTTATCACATAATATTCAAAATTTATATAAATTCTATTATTGTTTTACTACACTCAATTTTTTTTTCATTCTTTTTTTATAGATATTAAAGTATTTGTTTAGCATATCTTATTTTTCATACTTGTTTTTTGTTTCCTTTCATTTTCATTTTTTTCTCTTTTTTTTTCATCTCTTTCTTCTCTCTCATTTTTGATCCCCCCAATTTATTAGAGAGGGACAATTGTTTTCAATGGTGTGTGCCTAGACTATTACCGTCCATTATTTTTTTCTAAAATTTTGCAAAATGTTGTATTTTTACTGTAAAAAAATTTTTCATTACAAAAATTCTCGTTGGGTCCTTAAGGGCCTTAAATGGGTCAAAGACAGCCCAAAACGACCAAAAATCACACTTTTTATCACATCACTTTTTGATTTATCGATTAGATTTTTCTAAAACTTGGCCAAAATGTGTAGGCAATTGTGCCAAATGTAAATTAAGTATTTCTGAATGTGACAAAATTCTGGTTCATGTGCCCCAGAGCTCTTTCAGAGATAAAAACTTCC
The DNA here is from genome assembly GCA_034780655.1 of Idiosepius hallami. Lineage (NCBI taxonomy): Eukaryota > Metazoa > Mollusca > Cephalopoda > Idiosepiidae > Idiosepius > Idiosepius hallami. The sequence continues at coordinate 11,005 of JAUZSX010300639.1, read as the reverse complement.
CAAAATGAGATATTTTGTCCCATAATTTTTTATCCATTAGATTTTTCTGAAACTTGGCCAAAATATGGAAGGAATTTCCTCAAACGTAAATTCAGTTTTTCAGAACATGACAAAATTCTGATTCACATCCCCTAGGCCTTTTATAGGGCTAAAAAATCCTTTTGGGGAGGCTATTTAACATTTCTGTCCTAAATATCATTATGTATGTCTTTTTTTATGCTCCATTCACTGTGCACTCACGGGTGACCATACATGCTTTACTTGTTTCTCTTTCCATTTGTTTTTGTAGACTTTAAAACAGTTTTTTTTATAAAGATAATAATTACTAAACCACTATCTGTGCTTCATTCAAATATCAAGTTTTTCATTTTTGAGAATAATAAGTTATGAAAATATATTGTGAACTGTTTACAGTATTTGTTTTACATTTATTCTTGATAAAAAATATACACAATTTTATTCAAAAACTTAAGTATAAATCTTTTAAGATATGTATAAATTTAAAAAGTTATGTTTCTTTATTTCTTTAAAAAAATTGTTCTAATGATAGATGTTTAAGGTTATTTTCCTGACAGACTATTGATTGTATGAGTGTTTAGACATCTATTGTCTAATCAATGGACTCGTACTATCAAAATTATTTTGTAGTAAAGCAATCATTTGTCATCAGATTAGAATAGCTAATTGGAAAGGCTACTCGGACTACCAAATCATGGTGCCTAATGCTTACAGTATTATTGAATCTATTTTCTTTGATAATTATACCATTTACAATTATTGATTCACTCAATCATCTATCTTCATTCTCAATTTGAAATTACCTACCAGACTGATGACACTGCTTCTTTGTTATTTATATTTTTAGAGTCCTTATTATTGCTAATCTTGTAGCTTCCTGTCTCAAGGCATATTCACAGAGTTCATCTATTAATTTTACATTTTTATTTCAGTATTTTTAATAAAGGTTTTCATCACTAGTTGAGCCTACTATGTTTCAGTTTGTCATTTAAAAAATTGTTATAATGATTATTTTAATATTTAAAAAATGTAGGTCTGGGAAATATTGGGAAAATGGTGGGAAAGAGAGATGCTGTTAATTTTACATCATAGATTTGAGAATTAATATGATTTTAAATGTATATATTTTATGATGGTAAATTATTTTTTATTTTTTATGATAGTAATTGTCAAAAATGAGGATTTTTTTTAATATGGAAACCAAATTGATAAAAATGAATTTAATCAAAGATATTGTTATGTGATATCATAGTTGAGATAGATTTCGATTTTTCTAAATAAACATATCATTGTTGTTGTTCATTTAAAAATAAATTATGGAACCTTCTCCAAAATTTGTGAAATATTCTCACATTGAACTATTACACTGCCAGAAATAAATATTTTACAAATCCATGAGAATATAATGGATGATATTTTTGTTTTTGATTTTTTAATGTAAGTGCTGATTTTTTTTTATTTTAGAGAAGTGAAAAGTTTTTTGTTTTTTTACATATATATTAATCCTTTTTTATAACAGCATATAAAAACAAAAACTTACCCCCCATAGTTTAATTTGCCCATTTGCAAAAAAAGTCAGTGTTATTTCTGGATTAAGCCACCTGAGGTCAATATTCATAACCATTAATCATTTTCATTGAGTACAAAAATGTTTAAATTGATAATTTATGACAGACACCTTGGAATTCACTAATTTTTGAATAGGTAAGTATTTTGATGTTATCATTTTGTTTATTAGGGATTGAATTAAGTTTTACAAATTTCAGGTCAATTATGGTAGTCAATTGCTTTTAATTGAATTTTATCTTTGAATTTCAGAGAAAAACAAACAAAACCCAAATATAACGCCATTTTAAAATTTAGGAAATTTAAAAAAAATTTTTCCTAATGTCAAGCATCATTTTGCTAATTTTGACTTTTTGTTGATTTTTTTAGAGTTTATCTCATCTGTAAACTGTATAGGTTTAAAAAAATTGAAATTTTATTTCTAAATATGTTTTTTAATGTCCACATATGAGGAGGGTTCAAATTTTTTACTGATACCTATTTGATGATGCATATATATGGCTAATGGTTACTGTTTTATTATTATGATTCAATGTTATACCTAGAAAAGCTAACTTTTTTGATTGGTTCTATGCCAATTTCAAATGAGAACTTTTGAAATGTTTATATGAAATTGTAATAATACTCCTAAGGAAAATTACATTTTCTTGAAAACATTTTTGCATAATCTCAGTAAATACATCTATCTTATTTTTCTGTTATCACTGTTAATATGTTAATCTCTACAAGTACACACACCCACACGAGAGCAGCGACAACGGAGCATCGGTAAAAGCTTGGGCTCTTGAGTTGTATTACCAGAGTTCAAATCCCAGTCAAAACCATTACATTCACTTTAGCTGCCTCAGGCTGATGGGGCTTGTTAACTCAAGAGAGATGAAAGGTAACACTGAATTTAAAAAGCCCAGGTATATAAAGCAAATAAAAATGGCCTAGTGCTTAACTTAGTTTGATGCTCTACCAAGTAAATATGATATATATATATTTATGAGAGAGAGAAGTTATTCTTTTTATATATGTAACTATGTGTTTGTTAGAATGTGTGTGTGGTTTATAGCAAAGATTGGCAATTTTCAATTATGCAAGCAGCTTATTTTTATGTGTAATGTATAGATGTTCTAAATATTTTTCTTTGTTAAATTCTCAACACATTTTCTGTTCAGCAAAAGCCACCCAAATGGAGTTGAAATCTATCCCAGTTCTAGATTGAATCAACTATAACATACATAATATCAAAGAAGAAGAAGTTGTTGTTCTTGTTCTTGTTTTTCTTCTTCAATTGAAAAATGCAAAAAAAAAGGTGGAACGTTAATAACTCTTCTTATTGTTGTAGACAACAAGGAAGGGCTTCATTGGGAGAAGCTAAATTGGTAAAATGTATATTTTTTAGGTACAAAAAAGGACACTCTTGTTTTAGTTCTTCTTTCTCAAATTTCATTTTATATCTATTTATGATCAAATGTTACTCAAAACTAATTTGACATTGAAAAAAACTTTTAAAAAATTTTTGTCTGAATCAAAACTAATCCTTAACCTATTTCAAAATTAAAATCATATATTGAAACCTTTTTGACATAATTATAACAAAATTTTGAGGGAACTTTGAACGAATAATTCCAACTAATGATGTAAATTATTGACCAAAATGAAATTGTGAACTTTTTTTTTTACTAATATTTGTTTTCTCTTTCACATACACACTACACACACATACTCAATATCAAAAACCAAATTAATTTTGTCAGTTTTATAAATTACTTTCTATCATTAACCTTTTTATATCATTTATAAAATATATTAATAAAGAAAAACAGTTAGTTTTAATATTAACAAAAAATAATTAATATAAGTCAATGGCAGAGGCAATTTATAATTCTTGTTATTTCTCCAACTAACAACTAATGGACATATCTAATAGAATATATAATTTTTTGTTATAGTTTTTCAACTCAGTAAACCAATATGGTTTTATTTGGGCATATAATTTACAAAATATCAAATATAAAGTGTTGTAAAAGTGGATCCTTTTTATATGAATTAATTTATATTAAAAATAAAACATTTTTTTTATTAGGTTGTATATAGTTTTAAAGTATTGTGCGTTTGAGTAAATGCACACAGGAAAGATTTGTTTACCATGATTGTTAATAAAGAAGTCTTTTGTAAGTTGTATTGTGGATAAAGAATAGAATAGAAATAACATTCTTAAGATGTCTAGTTCTGGATGAATAATATTGGAAAAATGAAGCATTGAAAGTTAAGCACATAATAAGGAGTACAGAGTGCAAAAGTTCCGTTCCTTGACTCAAACATGAACCAACCATGTCACCAACATATCATAAGTAGATCCCTATTTTTAACTGACAATTTACACTGCTCACCCTAGCAATTACTGAAGATTTATTTCCGCCTGATATTGGACACAAAAGACTGGTGAAAACAACTTAAGTGAAATACAATGTAACCTAGTGAACTTAAGCAAGTGGTATTCCTACAATGTAGAGACCAGAATTGATTGGATCATCTTATATCTACTCCATTGACTGCTAACTAAGCTAGCTGACTAACTGGATGGCCCAGCCTGACCCCAGGTAGACAGATAGCAGACTGGTGGGTTGTATTGTCAACACTGAGTTCACAGCAGGACTCCAAGTGGAAAAAGATGACCCTCTCCCTCCCCATACCTATAACCTTAAAACTATCTTGTTTATACAATTGTAGTATGTTATTGTTATTATGAGAACAGTTTCTTTTAGATTTCCTTTTAGCACAGGGTGATATCAGTGACTACTTACCTACCTGTATGGCATTCTTTGTTTCTTTAAAGAAGTGAACAAGAAGAAGTAAAGATGAATTATATTTTTGTAGAAAGGGATGAAAATATCTTTTGTGTGCACTAATTTACAATTAGATATTTTTACTTTTACTATTCTACATTGTCTTACAAATTCATGTGCTTTTCTCCAACAGTATACTTTCTTCTGTGCCATTGTAGGTATTTTCTTTGTGATTTTTATCTCATTAATAATGTATCAAAAGTTAATGAGTAACCTAATGGCTATTTATTTAATTTTTATTTGATATATATATATATATAGCTCAGATAGTGGACCAATTTTTTAGAAACATATTGAGTTTTATAATTATATAGTATTGTATAGGCAAGCGTCTGTCGTTACCAACAATGCCGAAAGAAATTATAACTCTGATTGAGATGCCGTTGGACGGCGTCTTTGTAGCTTTTCAAGATATTTGCATTTATCAGTTTTTTTACCAATGTACAGATTGGCTCGCCAAGCATCTCTGTTCTTAGACAGGGTTGTCCACAAGTCATGATCAAGGGAAAAGTCCTTGAGATCACGCTTTAGAACATCTTTGAATCTGAGACGAGGGCGACCAACAGGGTGTGTGCCTTCCTTCAATACACTGTGTATTAGTGCATGAGGGAGGCGTTCAAAGCACCATATAATACAGATAATAAATAAAAATTTTTAGCAGGCTTAAATGATGCGTTTTAAGTGTTCTATTTTGTATGTTATATTTCGGAGTTATGACTGCATTTTCAAACTTCTTGTAATTCTATGATGGTCTTTTAATACTTATTATTATTATTATTATTATTATTATTAATATTATAATCATTATTATTATTAATATTAAAAGACTAGCATAGAATAACAAGAATTTTGAAAATGCAGTCATAACTCCGAAATAAAACATACTAAATAAAGCATTTAAAACGCATCATTTAAGCCTGTTAAAAAATTATTTTTTATTTCATTTTATTTGATTCTTTGAGTGTATGTGTTATAGAGAGAGAGAGAGAGGGGGGAGAGAGAGAGAGAGTGAGAGAAAGTGTTGGGCAGATTGGAGTAAGATGTAGAAAGAGAGAGGAAAAAGAGAGAAAGTGAGGAAAATATATATCTACATATATATAAACACACACACGCACACTTATATATATATATATATACGCATATATACATATATATATTTACACACACGCACACACACACACACACACACACACACATATATTGAGAGAGGAAGTTTTTGAAAGAGAGAGAGAGAGAGTATGTGTGTGTGTGAGAGAGAGAGAGAGAGAGAGAGTGTGTGAAAAAGAGAGCGAGAAGTGTTGGGCAGATTGGAATAAGATGGTCTCCAATTCAAATTTGATAAGTATAGAACGCAAATGTCACGTCTAAAAGCAAAATCCAAACAAAAACAAAGAAAAAAAACAAGTGACATGGTGAATCCTGTCCCCCCCCTCCAGTCTTGTCCTTGCCACACGAAATATCCCCACACCCTTACCCACTTGGCCATGGGAGGGGTGCTGGTCGTTGTGCTCGTCGGGGTGATGGTGGTGTTAGTGGTGGTTATAGTAGTATTAGTGATAGCAATGCGTTTTCAAATGTTTCTTTTAAGGAAATGTTTTGCTGGCGTTAGTAAAACAAAAAAAGAAAAGAAAAAGACAAAAAAAGAAAAAAAGGAAAAAAAGGAAAAAAAAAACAAGAAAAAAAACCAAAGTTAAAAGAAAAAAACAAAAAAACAAAAAAAAAAACAACAAAAAAAACAACAAAAAACAACAAAAAAAAGAGAAAAAAAACAAGAAAAAAATGAAAATAAAACAAAAAAAAAGAAGAAAAAAAAAGAAAAAACAAGAAAAAACAAGAAAAAAACAAGAAAAAAAAGAAAATAAGAAACACATGCGCAGAATCGCACATTTAAAGTCGATCTGAGCAAAACTCAACATGGTGGATCTCAAAGCCAAGTTAGACAGAAGCGCACGTTTTAGGTGGATGCATTAACTTGGTCGAGCTTCATAAATACAAGTTAGGCACAAGGCCAATTTTACACACTCATCCCTGCAATTTTGTTTGCGTTTTACGACATATCAACGTTTATGGGCAACAAGGATGGAGGATGGGCACCAAGGGTAGGCCATTGATAAAAGCTTGGGCTCTGGAATCGTATTGCACGAGTTCAAATGACAGTCAAAACCATTTACGTTAAGTTGCCTCTTGCCGATGGGGCTCGTTAACTCGGCAGAGTAACTCATTTAGGTGAAGGTCAATACTGGTTACAAAGGCCCATGGATGTGATGGGCACGCAAAAATCCCCCTGTGTCTAACTTGGGTGTGTGAACAAAGTAAATAAAGTAGTATTCTGTAACGGGGGCGCTATGTGGCTAAGCACGGCACTGTAGATAGTCGAAGCCTCAAATATATTGAGGTTGGAGGGGCAACTTGCATTTTTGGGGTAAAGGGGCCACAAGGGGTATTCTGCAACGGGGCCGCTATGTGGCTAAGCACGGAACTGTGTTTAATTGATCACTTGAGTAATCAAAGGTTGATATGCCGTTAAACACAACACAAACAAATCATTTATATAATCACTGACTGTTTTACTACATGTATTCAATGATTCACTCCCTTTCAGCAGACTTTAATTTCACTTATTTAGTGGAGTATGATAACTATTTTAAAAATAAACATAGCAGGAAGATGAAACGGGTTGATGGACAGACGAACGAAACTCTCTTACCAAAACCACCTCGACTTGATAATTGTGTTTGCCAATCCTAAGATTATTTTTGTAAGTCTCTTATTTAAGTCAGGCAGAGAAGAAATAGACGAATAGCGAAAAGACGATGATGTTTCCAGAAATGAGACTAAGCAGACGGATTTTTATATTTTCATGCATTCCGTGTTTTTCCTTCTTTTTTTCGTTTCGTTTCTTCGTTCGTTTTTCGTATTTTCTTAACTTCTTCCCGTTTTGTTGTATCCACTATGACTTCTCTCAATACTTATATATATTTTCATTCTATCTATCTATCTATCTATCTATCTATCTATCTATCTATCTATCTATCTATCTATCTAGATATCTATCTATCTATCTAGATATCTATCTATCTATCTATTTATCTATCTACCTGCCTATTTATTTATCTATCTATCGATCTATCAATCTATCTATCTATCTATCTATCTATCTATTTATCTATCTACCTGCCTATTTATTTATCTATCTATCTATCTATCTATCTATCTATCTATCTATTTATCTATCTACCTGCCTATTTATTTATCTATCTATCTATCTATCCATCTATCTATCCATCTATCTATCTATCTATCTATCTATCTACCTGCCTATTTATTTATCTTTCTATCTATATCTATATATTGACCTATCTATCAATCTATCAATGATGACGTGTTGGGGTTCCTTGCGTAAGTTCGCTTTTCGAATCCTTCGTTATAAGTGAAATGGTTGGTTGACCACAATGAAAATAGATAGGGTTTATTGTATTAGTTAATCATAAAGGTACAAAATAGTTAGAAGTGTTGTTAGATCAGCCAAGCGCATGTTCAACTCCGAAACTGAACCCTCGCCTGGATCGTTAAGAGTCCTGGTTTACATAAGCGTCGGTCGAGTCCATCTATCTATCTATCTATCTATCTATCTATCTATCTATAAATCTATCTATTTACCGTATTAGCAATACCCCTATCTATTTGGCTTATCTGTTTATCAATATACATATCTACCAATATTTCTATAACATTATCTGTCTATCTATCTATCTATCTATCTATCTATCTATCCATCTCTCTGTCTGACTGTCTGTCTGTCTGTCTTTCTGTCTATTAACTAATTTATCCAACTATCTATCTATCTAATTAACTATTTATCTCTTCACCTGATTAGTAATATCTATTTGGCCTACCAATATATCAATATTCATATCTACCTAGCTTTCTCTTACTTTATCTATCTATCTATCTATCTATCTATCCATCAATCAATTTATATACCAAACTACCTATTCATTCATGTAGCTAGCTAATTGGTCTTTCTATCTCTCTGTCTACCTGTCTATATATCTACCTGTCTATCTATCTATTTATCTATCTATATATCTATCTATCTATCTATCTATCTATCTATCTATCTATCTATTTCTCTATCGACCTGTGTATCTATCTATCTATGTATCTATCTATCTATATACCAAACTAACTATTTATTTAACTAAATAGGTAATTGGTCTTTCTATCTCTACCTTTCTATCTATTTGTGTGTCTGTCGATCTCTCTATCAAACGATTTATCTATGTATCTATCTACCGACCTGCGCATCTATCTATCCATCTATATATCCATCCATTTATCTATGTATCTATCCATCTATCTATCTATCTATCTATCTATCTATCTATCTATCTATCCATCTATCTATTTATCCATCCATCCACCTACCTACCTATCTATCCTTCCATCCATCTTTACACCTACCTACATACCTATCTATCTTTCTATTTATCTATCCATCTATATATATCTCTCTCTCTCTATCTATCTATCTATCTATCTATCTATCTATCTATCTATCTGTCTATACATCCATCTATCCATCCATCCATCTATCCACCTACATATTTATCTATCTATCTATCAATCTATCTATCTATCTATTTATCTATCTATCTATCTATCTATCTATCTATCTATCTATCGATCTATCTATCTATCTATCTTTATCTATGTATATATCTGTGTGTTTTGTTTTTTGTCTATGCGTTTACGTGTGTATATATATATGTGTGTGTGTGTGTGTGTGTGCGTGTTTTGGAGAAATGGCTTAGTGTTTGACCAGTCGCGTTCGTACGTGCGTGCGAGTTTGTGCACGTGCGCAGGCAGAGAGAGAGCTGTCTTCTTCTGTTGCGGGATTTGAATGAACGGATTGCGTGGGGGCCAATCAAACATATTGAATTTGGCGGTAAATTGAGTCGTTCAATCATCTTTCCAATGATTATTCCCCCCTCTTTCTCTCTCTGTCTCTCTCTCTCTCTCTCTCTGTCTCTCTAGGGGGACGAGGGGGAGGGAACAAGAAGGAAGATCTTTCCAATGATTATTCCCCCCCTCTTTCTCTCTCTGTGTCTCTCTCCCTCTCTCTGTGTCTCTCTGTGTCTCTCTAGGGGGAGGGTTAGGGTTAGGGAGAAGGGGGAGGGAACAGGAAGGAAGATCTTTCCAATGATTATTTCCCTCTCTCTCTCTCTCCCTCTCTCTCTCTCTGTCTCTCTCTCTCCCTCTCTCTCTCTCTCTCTCTCTAGGGGGAGAAGGGGGAAGGAACAGGAAGGAAGATATTTCCAATGATTATTTCCCCCCTCTCTCTCTCTCTCTTTCTCTCTGTGTCTCTCTAGGGGGAGAAGGGGGAGGGAACAGGAAGGAACATGTTTCCCGCCAAAACCCCAGCAGTTGCCAAAAAACAAAAAACAAAAAAATAAATAAATCAATAGATAAAAAAAAAATTCCCGCTTAATCACTTGTATTTCCGTTCTAACGGGGTCTGAAAACCAAATGCCCCCACCCACCCCCCAGCTTCACAACCTTTTCTTCTATTTAAAACTCTTTACACCATTCTAGAAAGAACTTTGGGGTCAGAGTGATGTTTGTTCATTTATCCTACTCAATTAACATTTCTCCCTTCTACCAATTTTTTTTTCCTATTTTTCTTCTATTTTCCTTTATAGTCTATTTATATATGTATGACTGTTCTCGGCATTAAATGACCTAAAATTTCTATTCCAAAGTCTGAGTGCCAATCCATTGCCCTGAATAGATCTTTCCTGTAAGTAGGTGGTAGAGAGGTTCAGATAGATAGATAGGCAGACAGACAGACAGACAGATAGCTAGATAGATAAATAGATAGATAGATAGATAAATAAATCGATATATAGATAAATAAATAGATAGATAGATAGATAGATAAATAGATAGATAGATAAATAGATAGATAGATAGAAAAATAAATAGATAGATATATAGATATATAGATAGATAAATAGATAGATCAAATAGTTAGATAAAAGATAGATAGATAGATAGATAGATAAATAAATAGATAGATAGATAGATAGGTAGATAGATAAAAGATAGATAGATAGATAGATTGATAGATAGATTGATAGATAGGTAGATAGATAAAGAAAGATAGATGGAGAGAGAGAGAGAGAGAGAAAGAGAGACTATTCATTGTCTTTAGTGGAACATTCCGGTTAGTTGGTAGTAGAGAAGACAAGATATATAGATCGATAGAGAGAGCGAATTAGAGAGAGAGAGAGAGAGAGAGAGAGAGAGAGAGAGAGAGAGTAAAAAAGTGAAGGAGAGAGAAGAAAAAGAAATTAGAAAGAGAAGATATAGGTTTTGGTCGAGGTCAAGGGTCGTGCCGGACATGTTCTTCTCTTCTCCATACAGTGTTTTGCTGACCCCCCAATCACCGGCCCCTCCCTTACCATCAACCGAGTTGAAATGACCCCGCTTTGAAGGCTTGGTCAAATAAACTTCGGATCTTTTCTAGAAGACATTCGCCAAAAAAAAAAAAAAAAAAAAAAAGGCCGCCACCCAATTACTAA